>PNEQ01043405.1:0-21518 GCA_003012365.1 Medauroidea extradentata | reverse complement strand
TCTTTATGTTAACTGGTTTTCAAGTTTTGTATGAAGTAAAAATACGCAAATTTTGACTTTGAAGTGCCATTACAGGAAAACTAGATGAGCTAATTTTTTTCCGTTAGAGGTATATGTACTCTCAAGTAATGTGTACAAAACTAACACTATTTCATACAAATATAAAATTATGTTTTTTCCCCACTTGAACAACCTTAAAGTGAAACAGCTGAATAAGCCAACATGAAATGTTACAAAATCCAGACAGTACAAACGTTGAAAACCTTAAGTGAGTTGCTACAGCTGTTATTTTTACAACCGAGGAAGGTTTTACAAATATTGGTTTTAGGTTGAAGATCCCGGTATCACAAAAACTAGGTTTGCAGTAGTAGCATTAAAAGTATATAATATTTAGATATTTCAGGAATACATACCTTAAAAATGAAAGGCCTATTCATCGCATGTATTTTCAAATAGGTTCGAAGTTTTTACTAAATTGTGGAGATAATATTATTTCTGAATTTTAATATTGGAATACCCGATTTTTATATATTTATGTTTACTTTTTCAGTATATTGTTGTCTTAACTTCATCCAGGAGGCTTGTCTAAAACGGCAGAGATGCATAGTTTAAATAACTGTAGGTTTAAATACCACATATCTACGCATGCACATACTGAAAATAATGGCCTAGTGGTGGTTCGTTCAGAGAAATTCGTCATTATTTTTTGTATTCCAGTACAGAGTTTTGTTATCTATTATTTCCGTATTTTTTGAGTATTTTAACAATTCCCTTCATTCCAAGATACCTGTATCTAACAATACGTTAAATATTATTAATTTTGTCTGAAACAGTAGAATGAGCTGGACTGTATGAGTAGCAGCACCGTTGGTTTAATTAAGCAAAATGTAAACAGCATAATTACACACAAGTATTTGTCAAGTAGTGACCTTTAGAATCTGAGTCTACGAGTGAGGTTTCTAGTCTTATAGTTTCTCAGGAGTTGAAAATGTGCACACCAAGCTAAGGTTAATTCTGCTACAGGATAGAAAATAACCTAATTTCTTACGGAATGGTTTCACAAGAGACAATTTTCGCTGCTAGAAGTGCTTATACCTTCAAGCGGGATACTTCACACTGGCGCTTATGGAGGGAACCTCGTCCTTCGGAATTGTTCGATTTTGCACTTAAAGGTCTCTTAAGATCACTCTCAGTTTGTTTAACTAATGATAAAGAAAAGAATTAATTCATATCTTCTGATATAACAATTTTACACTTCTTACTATTATTCATGTTTTCGTAAATCTGATATGAGGGATTTCTGAAACTGTTTGATCACTTTTTTTTATTGGAAGTTTATTTAAATGAAAATTAAATTCGATGAATGTATTATATTATGTAAATTTAACAAAAAACTAGTTTTATATTTACATTTATGCTACATTTTTGACGTTAAACATGGCATTATTTTAAAAAGAGGTATAATTCTTCTGTAAGGCGCCGAATGCATAGTAATGCTCTCCACGAAGTGCGTATTCTACCCAAGGCGCAAAGCAGAAGCGTAAGGGTTGCAATGCATCACTGCGATCTCATTAAGTTCCCCGTCTGTGAAATGCAGGGACTTTCTCAGAAGGGCGAAGAGGGGTGAGTAAGATAGGAAGCAAGGGAATAGTTGTGAAGAAAGCTCTCCCCCCATTGGTCCGAAGGCTGGAGTAATTAAGAGGGAAGAGAGTTCATTAGCGGAATCTGGAATCTGGCGTGGAAGGAAACGGCTGGAGCCAACAAGCGTGTGAAAGTTTTGAGCCAAACTTCTTCAAGCCTGCTGGTGTCGACATGCTGAGGGGGAGATCCACAACGATACGACACCGCCGCATGCCCTTGTCTTGCAGGCTATCAGCAGGCCGAAGTCAAGAACACCAAGTAGGAAGTGGTTATCACCGTTAGCGACAAATATTTGCGATGATGATGGTGTTATTAATAATATGGGCCTCTAAGTTTAAATAAAAGGCATAAATATTAACTCGTGTCACTTAGCCGAGTACTTGATAATGAAACTATTTTATAACTTGTTCCTTAACTTTGGTGAAAAAGTCCTCTTCCAAGTGACCAGAAACATATGTTTGCATTAATGATGCTGAAGAAATATTTAATAATTAAGTTTAACTGAAACTCAACTATGCATACTACTTACAGCGTAGAATAATCCTATATGATGCGGTTTGATACAAAAATATGGTTGTGTAAAAGATTTTGCAATTGAAAATTTGTGACTTGAAAAACGAAAATCAAAAGTAAATTCACCACTTGGAATGATTGGAAACTATGAGGGAGAGCTGATAGGACACTAAATAAAAATACAGTAGCAGTACTCTAAAACATAATCAGCCCCCATGGCACAGACGCATGCACTGCTTACACGAACGAGGCTTCAGGACTTTCAAACTAAATATGTTATAAACCAAAATGGCTCGCAGCTGAAATGAAATAAAAAATAATTTTAGACATTTTTGCTTCGTAAAAATGTTATGTAGTGACTCTGGTTACAGCAAAGATTGATGTATTTATATCAGGATATGCGATAAAAAATGTGATTATTGATATATGTTTACTTATGTTCTTTAGTCTAGAAGGCTGCTTAAAGTAAGCCATTATGAAAATGTTATTTCCTTAAAACCCTATATAAATAAAACATAACTCAGAATATCACTAATGTTTACATACTTAAATTATTAATTATTGTGATAAATTATTTTTAAAATTATTTTGTGGTGTCAGGAACATGCAACTTTATTATACACTATTTTTATTCCAGTTTTCTTAGTAATTATAACCATTCAAGCTATTTACTGGTAATTTGAAGTTCTGGAGGATCGTATTTCTACATACAAAAATCAGTTCAGATTAAGATTAATTGATGTACTTTAGAACTGGCATAGTTGAGTTCGTGATTATTACCCCGCGTAAGATTGCTAACGAAATTTTTATGTCGAATGTGTGAATTGTCTTTCTACAACTGAGTATAGTAGTCATAGTTGTGGCTGCCACTGGGTCCCTCGCACCCCTGTTTCCCATTCCTCTATAGTTGCAATACGAATTCGATTCCCGGTGGTGTAAACCAGGATTTTTACTTTTATGAATCTTTCTGTGTGATGTCGTTTGCGAATATAAATTCAGCCCGATTTATACCTGTCAGTCAACATATTCCTACGTTTAATTTTTACTATGTCAAATTTTCAGATAAACTATAGATTCTTCCCAACATTGCGAAACATAAATATATTACATACTGTCTACTTTGTTCTGTTCTCCTTCACACCCTCTGAATCTTATCCAACTTCCTCCAACTGTCCTCTCCAATTACCATCCTGTACATTCCGACTAGCGATTCCACTCTACTTCTGTCCTTCAAAGGACTCTATCCCATATACGTATAAACAATAATATGCTCCAATGGACAGCAGTTAGCCTAAGTGTATTAATTGCCATGTGAACCACATGACAAGTACAGTTATCTGAACGAAGTCACTTGGCCTACTGTGTCTGTGGTGCTACGAATACGAAAATGTATACCAAATGCAAATTGTGTATTTGAGCATTCTCATATAGTGAGATTCCGGAGAGGGCTTAAGATTGACTCCCAGCCAACTCTGGTGTGTTTCTGACTCAGTAGATTGCAGCATTGTATTTTGCTTAAGCAAACTAAACCTCTGTATTTAGACAACTTGTGCGACTAATTAACTGCATGGTCCATCTTGGTAAGTTGGGTAGTGGGCGAAGAGGAGAGGATGGACGGGGTCCCAATGCCATTACACTCCAGAGATAACGAACTGTCAATCAAGCTTAGCGTTTGGCGTGCAAGGTAGAGTCTAGCCACCGACCATTTCCTTACCTGAGTCTTACAATCGTGAGATTGCTGCCAGAAAAGTTTTGTAATGTCAGGTTGTAGGCCAGAGTGCTCATTTACTGACATACCGATTCTTGTTCCATAGCAAGTTTTAGTTCGATATCCAGCACGGTCATTCCCAAACTTCAGATGTGTCGATCATGCCGCAGAATGCCTCTGGCTGACGGATTTTTTCCCATTTCGTCCGCTCGTGTGTTTCGGAATTGCTACGTGCCCACATAATGTCACCTTAAATCGTTCTGAAGCTCATGTTATTCAGAGTTACACAAAGCTAGCGGTAAACAATTTTACTTTTTGATAGTTCTGTATTGCGATAACATTTGGCAGGTATTTGTAAACATTAAGCAACGCAGTGACGAAAGTGAAGCAGCGGCACGGAGAGTCGAGCACACGTGACTTCGAGTTGCCATTTATAAACTAGATAAGATGCAAGGATGCAATACAACACTTATTCCATGAACCGTCAAAGCGCCAAAACTTTGTAACTCACATAAAGGGCTTTGAAATTGTAGTGCAATTATCACAATAAAAAGTTACACTGTTAACATGAACTAGTTTGACAGAATATACCTGGAAATAAATAAAGAATAAAATAAAGAATAAACACATGACACATGCTTGAAAACGTATGAAACTTATCAATTTCATGTTCGAAATAAAGTGAGAAGAAGCTAATAAGAAATAAATATTTACAGACAAGTTTTTTTCGAATGCGCTATATTTTTAAAAAATTTGAGAAAGAATAGTATTTTTTCACAAAGCATAATATAAACGAGAGTACATTATGTTCACAATCTTCTTACATGTAAGACGAAACCAATAATTATGATAAACTAATTTAGAGGATACAACCGAGGAAGTTAAAATGTTATCTATCATAATTATTGAAATTATTTTATTATCATACTTATAAGCAAACGTTAATGTGTTCATTTCATGAATGAAGAGTAAGCTACAAACTCTACTTAAAGCTAATTTTCCTGTGTTACAAACGTGTAAGCCAAGGTACGAATGAGAACATAAAACTAGCAATGGCAGAAAATTTTGTTAAGTTACAGTGTTTCTTGCAAAAAACATAATAAACCTGCAAACAACTACATTTTAACGAATTGCCGTCAATCAACAAGACTAGTATTAAAATTTAAAAAGTTACAAGTAACACTGAAATTAAAATTAAAAAACCAACACGTAAGACGTTTCCTTAATTAGTAAAAAATAATAGTAGCATATATTGTGACAAATGACAACTTTGCCGTTTTAATGTGTTCTATGATGAGTGCTATAGAAATTAATGAATATTTATTTATTTTATTTTCACTGGCTAACTATGTGATTTTAATGACACAATGTTTGTATATTATTCCGTTGAATATTTTTCTTTTAATAGTGTGGCCAATGTTTTAATTAATATTTCTGGTAGACAATAATTTTTTGTTTAACTTCAGATTTATACGTATTTCCATAGTTATAGTTTCTCTATAACTTGAAGTTTTGTGTTTACCGAGAACTATGTTTATGTGTTGCTGGTGGCAACGGGATATTAACACCACGGTAACACTAGAGAGACGTATTTTCATTGGCTGATATTTTAAATTTGTGTTTGTTGTAATATATTTTTCAGGGTTTGGAAAGAGTTGTAGTTTTTAGGGGCGTTATTGATATAGCCAGTTTGGATAGAAATGTTGTACGTAAGATGTGGATCAACGATGTAGTGACGTACGTACAAAATTTATTTTTGAGTATTCGAGCATGATAAGGCTACCCGGTTGACCTGTTAAGGCACATGACTCTGCTGTAGACGTGAAATATGAAGACCAGAAGAGGGCCTGCTAACCGACGAGAAGTACACCACCACGACGCAGCGAACGCCGTAGAAAAGAAGCTAAGTTTTGATGACAGTTAATAATGCTCTGTACCAGCGATAAACTTACTCAATTTTAGTCTCTTTGCATCTCTGCTAGGTAACTAGTTTTTTTTTTTTTTTTTTTTTTTTAATTTTTTTTTCTCTTGTCTTTCCCTTTCAAACAGCCTAGTATATACACTTACGGATACCCTGCAGATAAGTTTATTTTGTTTTCCGAGCTGAGCTATGCCATTTCAACGTAACATAATTTGTATTTTAATTAACACTAATCGATATGGACCTACTGTTAGTGTTGTCATGGTTTCTGCAATCACGTGTAATATTATTTCTTTATAATGATTTCTTACGTTGTTCATAATCTATTTTATGCCTTGAGATGTAATTAAATTAACAAATTCCATATTGACAGGTTGTCAGTTTATTTTATGGATGTTACAATATTATTCCAATTATTCCACTGCCGTGCCACATTAAGTGGGTTGGTAAGGAAGGGTAGTAAGGAATTTTTAATTTTTGTTTAATGAACTAATAAAAGTGTCGGGGTACCGCTAAATAAACAAAATAAATAGTTCAAATTAACAGACTTTAAACAAAATAAGAAACTGCAAAAAAAAACTTACATGCATTGTGAGCATATGTTGCAGTCCATAAAGGTAAACTACATTTCAACTAAATTTTTTTATTGATAAGAATTTTTGAGGAGTTGGCATTGTTGATTAAATTATTTCGTTTTAATTTAGCTAATTTTAACTACCCATCTTAACTGTTATTTTACTTTTACTATTTATTTACTTAGCGGTCCTCCGATGTATTTAAGGGTCAACAATAATTTGAAAGTGACCTTTTTTGCTATTTAAGGGAACAATTTGCGTACCGTAATTTGTTAAAAAATTTTATTTAATTTATATTTGTAGCGTTCTTAACTAAAACAAATAAACAGAACAACGTGAATAATGTTTTATGACCAACAATACTCAAAGTATGAAATATTTATTTTCGGAAGTGCTAAACACGTAGTTACAAGGAACGACTCTGTTTTAATGAATTACAAACACTACGCGCATATGCTCGGTGTTATATCCAGGCTACTAAACCATTGCAGGATCATCGGATTTATAAACATGTACCATATCGCTCCTTTTCACACTAAAAGTTCTGTTTAATTTGTTGTTATTGTACACTCAGATACACCACAGAGAAATATCTATACATAAAAGTGAAAACTGGCTGACTGACTGACGGATAAACATATCAAACTGCAGCCCAAACCACTACACTTAGAATCGTGAAATTTTTTGTGTGCGTTCCCATCAGGGTCATAGGCGAGCACTAAGAAAGGATTTTTCGAAATTCGACCTCTAAGGTGGTGAAAAGAGGTGAAATGTATTTCCGAAGAAACGTCGATGGAACTCAAACCAGACGGCCTATCATCGTGATTTGTACTTTAATAGGACACACACGAAAATGCATATTAGCCAATTTAAGGACTTTTCGAAATTCAACATTTAAGAAGGTGAAAAGACCTTAAATGTGTTTCCGATTAACTATAAATAGCTATCGAATCCTTCGGGATGGGAAGTTCGCAATCACTTCAAAATTTTGCTTTCGTAAATACCCAAAAAAGTAGTTTTAGAATATTTTTAAATTCGACCAACAAGCACTAGTGGGCAAAATGTGTAAGATTTTTTATGAATTGTCTATATCACTGAAACATAATTGACTATCTTCATGATTTGTGTTTCAATTGGTTACCGGTACGTATATAAATGTCTATGAGAGGACTCCAAGAGATTTCTAAAGTATTTAGTTAAGGGGGGGGATACGTGAAGTGTGTTTTCGATTATTCCTCCACATATATCTAACCAATCGAGATATCGAAGTTCTCTTTGCTTTATATTGATGCTTTTGTAAATATCCAAAATGCCATTAAAATATATTTTGTGAATTCGGCCCCAAAGAGGCAGAAAAAGGGTGTAATGTGTTTTCGATTCACAATCTATATATATCGATCCCAACGAATTTTATATTGCGACGTTTTTTTTTTTTTTTTAATTAATGCTTACTCAAATTTCTGAAATTAAATTTAAGGAATTTTCGGAATTCCCAGCCTAAGGAGGTGAAAAGGGGTGAAAAGCGATTAAATGTGTTTTTAGTTAACCGTCGATATCTTGAACCCAACGAGCTATTGTCGTGTTTTCACGTCCAAGAGGCATCAGTTAAGTATTCTAAAATGTTATACAAGGATATTTCGAAATTCAGTCTCTTAGGAGATGAAGAAACCTGGAATGTGTTTTAGATTAATCGTCTATGTATATCGAACCCATCAAGATATTCAGTTTACTTTTGCTTCAGGATGATAATTACGTAAATGGCTGTAAAAGGGTTTAAGATTTTTCAAAATTCGAACTCTCAGTACTGCACAAGAGTGATATGTGATTTTTAATGAACGATCGATTTTGCTTCAACTGAAAGAGCTATCGTCGTGATTTTCGCTTCAATTAGATATTTGCACAAATATTTGAGATGTGAAATTAACAGTTTTCGAATTTCGACACCTAAAGATGGAAAAAGACACAACATTTGTTTTCTGTCAGCCTGTAACACTTACCATAACCCATAGAGATATTGAGGTATTGTTCACGTCAGAATGATATTTACGCAAGTCCGATAAGCAAGTTCGGCCAGCGAGAAATAAATCATACATGAATTTCATTTTACAGTTCTACTGAGGCGTGTTGTTGTACAACCTCGATGAGCTCAGGAAATTAATATTTTATTTTTTAAATTAATTTTTATTAATATCTTCGACGTTATGTGACGAAATTGTTTGTAACTCGGCAAAAATCAGTCATGATACCACGTAAACTACGTATTTCTTTCAATTACCTTCTTACAATAATGAGCCTGTAATGACCTCACAACGTCAACTTTGCTGTGACTATAAATAAGGCCCAGGCGAAGTCGCTGTTAGTGGTAGGGACGAACTTAAGACTACTTTTCACGTGGACAGCTATAGCTACTTATCCTACTGCAGAGTTAATTCAAATAACAGATTTGCCATTCTAACACTTGATGAGTTAACTACCTATCTGGTATACAAAGATGTTTTTCAGTTAAAGTAAATATTATCTGCTATGAGTAATACACGCGAGCAAAGCCGCGGGCGCACTGCTAGTAAAGTATGTAATAGTTTAATAAATATTTTATTACATGTCTATGGAATTATCATACCAATTTGGATAGCGCCCATACATTTTTTACAGCTGCACAGATATTCATCATATGCAGTTAAAAACTATCCTAATAGAACAAGCTTTCAATTACAAAATTCATCATAAAATCAGTTTATCCGTATGGTAGCTACGAACCCGTGGACTGACACGCAGACAGACATAGCCATCAAACTTATAAAACCTCTCCTTGTTGGTCGGAGGTTAAAATCGGAATGTTACGAGTACAATTTAAGAGGAAATGTTTATTTTAGTAACGAATTTTAAAAGGTTTGTCTGTGGTGCAATCATAAAATTGTGCAAACACAAGTCTGTCGAGGCAATATTTGAAATTAACACAAAAAGATAATGTGTGTCTTAACCATAAGTGAAAAGATACAGAAACGAATGTTTCACTTAAAACTGTTAGGAATAAATGTGTTCTGAGTGGTATATACGAAAGCACATATAATACAGTTATAATACAACTGTGTTGGTAGGCCAGGCTAAGTGAAGTAGATTGGAAGAGAAAAAAAGACACTTTAAGATGCAAACACATACTGTATGTATAACGAATGAGGCAGATCAAGAATCAGGTCTTCAACGTCGGCGAAAACACGACGTGGTCTATGCAATAAATACGTCCAAGTCCATGATAAATGTGTCAATACTTCTGCACTTCAGCAAAGTTCTGGGATATAAAATATATTTTTTAAACACTTCACTAAAATAAATAAATAAAACAAATGTATACCCATAGATTCTAGATTGACTCCCAATAATTTCTGAACATCTCTCTTGCAAATATTTGTCGATGATTATAAGTGAAACCGGTCCAATTACGACGTCGACATAAAACGTATTTTATATTATAGAAATATTACAAGGAAAAGGAAATACTTCAGTTTTAATGATAACAGCATTTCTACCTAGCAAAAATACGTATGTTGATTGCCTGATTGTGTGCACATTTACAACATTTTGATATTAGTCACTAAAAAGTCATTGCTGCATATTTTCACTACCCTAGCACATACTCGATCTGGAGCGTAGAGGTAAGGTAATGTACAGTTGCAAAAGGGAGTGAGCTATAAACGCAGTGCAGTTGACTGACAACACGTGACCGTGTCAAAAAATGGGAAGGAAGAGACTACGAAACGTACATTTATAAAGGCCTTGACAATTCTCGAAACAAGAAGGTGGTTTGAAACCAGATAGGAATCGCATGCTGCCTCCGAATAAACAAGCACATCAGAAGCGAACTAGCGTGTCGGCTCCTTTGATGTCAGTGCACTCGGGAGCTGATTGGTTACTGTTGTCCACCATGTTGTACCAGTGTTTTGATGTAAACATTGCATATGCCGTAATGCACTTTCCCGTGCTATTACATCAAGTTTTTGAGTGTTTGAAATACAGTTACAGCAGTTATAATTTTATTTTACATAAATGCAATTTGTAATACATTAATCTGCGAGTTATATGTAACTCAATTCTAAAATATTTATTTCGTTGCTGCCTGCGCAACAAATGCTGGTCATACGAATGTATTTTCACAAGAGACCTGATATCAAAACAAATACTGAAACAATTTACCTTACCGAATCCAATAGAAAGAAAAAAACATAGTTTCTTAACGTTTTTCAGAACAAATAAATGCTAAACAGTCGGCAGTCTCGAAAAACTTCCTTTTCATAAAAATACATTAACAATATGTAGTCTCGCATGGCTTATTTTTCAAGGGAAAGAGACTAAAAACATTTGTAAATGTTTGTAGCTTACAAATTACACATGTCGTGTAACGCAAACGAAAAAATTACTACACAAAGTCCTCACAACCCAGCAATATTACACAAAAATACACTTTCACGAGGCACGCATAAGCCGTATAAACGCTATTAGAACATGACACCCGATATAAACAAGCAGACGGCCAAGTTCGCGAAAAGTATATGAAGCTCGCTCCTCAAGTCCTAATTTATTCTGTGACGTCCTAGAAACGGGGGAAATGCTGCCTCGCAGTGACTTCACGCTCGCACTCCGAAGCACCGTTATGCGAAACAGTCAAATGGGCAAACCTCCTTCACGTACTCGCCTTTATTTGCAGCGTACCTTCTGCGCGTAAAGAATTTGTCACAATTTTGCACTGCAGGATGTTAAAATGCTTACAACATAGAGTGGCACAACATAAACACAACAAGGTAACACACAAATAAGTACCAACAGATTCAAAGGTTCCGCTAGATTTAATTAAATCCTTATTTTTATCAACATGTCTAATTGTGGGAAGACCAAAAAAAAAGATACAAAATAATTGAAACTTAGGGCTCGAATCCTGGTCTGACCATCTTTACTATTTTAATTTTATGTTCAGAGTGCTTGAATCTGTTGGTTATCGCCCTGCTATTTTTGATGTGTTTAAAATTTTCATACAGTGGAGACTTTTTCACTCGGTGGAATACTGTCAGCGCATGGTTACTAGGAAAAATACCCTGCCGGCGTATATTCATTCATTTCTCGCGAATCATTTCAGTACTCAGGGTTTCGGTGAAATATTGAATGACACAGTATTCATATTGGATACTGGAGTAGTTTTAAGACATGCTACTATCCAGTAAAAACAAAACATCCCAGACAAAATGTACGATTATATTCGTAGTTCAGGCTCTCTTACGAAACTATTAATATGAGGTTTTTGAAACCTACTGTTTATTAAAATTATTTTTAGTCTCTAACGTTTACTTGCTTTTAATTATGTTATGCGTAAAACTTTTCATCACAAGAGCAAGTTATATATATATTTTGGTAAATACCACTTCCAATGAAAAAAAACAAAAAATTTATTAAATTCTAAGTTCTAAATTCTAATTATACTTATAACAACCCTAAAGAACGTTTAACTTTCTCTCGCAAACGTAATTCGGTTGCGAAATTTTAATTAAGAAATTAGAATATATTGAATTACTATTAAAACAAAGCAATTTAAAAACACTCTTCAAAAGTTTTATCACACATTGCTTTAATACACAAATAATATTTTTCAAGGTTTATTGTTTCATTTGAAACTTCAATTATTGAAATCACACAATTACGTCTCACCATATAAATTTAGTACCCTGATGTGGTGATTTCATGAACTGTTGGTTGCGGAGTATTCAGGATTCCAGCTAGGACTCAGTCTTAACGTTTCAACAATTGCCTAGCGTGTCGTGTAATTGGTCCAGTGGCGGAAGAGAATTCTGAAAACAAACAGTTATAACAGGCGTTCAGTTCAACCGTTGCCATCTTGTGTTGATGAACGCTTGTGATGCTCTGATAGAAGAGATACTGCGCGAGCAACCAGAACCAGAATGTAAACCTACGTCCAACAATCAGATGCACGTATTTGTTGCAAACAGATGTGTGAAGGAATTACCTAACGGAATGAGGCACGGCCATCTTTAATTTACAGTTTTTTCACCACTGCAAGCAATTGTGAAGGAGTATAAAGTTTTTGACATTTCTTGCTCTGAATGTTCATAAACAACAAATTTTTGCATTCTGAAATAATAATCTACTTCCATACTATCTGACGTTTGTTGAGAAATAAGATATAACAAAATATTTCTTATCCTCCAACAAATGTAATATAATACGGCTGTAATACAAGGGAGAATTATATTAACATTCAGAGCATCAATTGTCAAAAACAACTGTAAGCCCTCTGAAAACGTTTTAGCGAGTCGAGCACCATTCCCGTTGAAAAACATCCACAAATCTATTTGCGCTAAATATGTGAACCCGATTGTTGGAGATAGGTTTACACATCCGTGATACACAGTCAGTGGACGTTTCCCTGTAGCATCTTATCATCGTCATGGATGATTCTAGGAGATATTACGATGAAGAAACGAATGGAGAGTAATAAAGTGAAGACTAAAGTGATTTTGGTCGCCTGCTCCAGTCCGCCGAGCGGTGTGCAGTGCTTCGGCCGTTAAAAGTTTATTCTAAAACTGCACAACGCGCATGAGTGAACTCTGCTTAGGAATATCATTTAAATAACGTTACGAACGTGTATACTCATTTAAATTCCTCCGTGTATCTCTAAATAGAATTTTTACGCTGGCAAACACGGCGAAAGTGTTTTTTTTTTTTTGTAGTCATGGTTAGGTGTGAAAATCTTGACGCAGAAATATTTAACGTTTATAATCGTTTACAATACACCTTAATTTTTAATATTTTGTCGTAAAATAATACCTTTACCACTGACTGTCGTATATAGCTAGTTGTCGGCGAACAGTCTACTGTGACCAAGGTGCCTCAATGGTCAGACGATTTGCCTTCTACCAAGGCGATCCGGAATCGATTCCCGGCGGGTTTTCTCGGGATCTCCCATCTCCCCACCCCCCTGCTCCGCTCACATCATGTCGCCCATCACGAGCGCTAAAGACCTCGACGTTAAGCGCTGACCAAAATCCTTCATCAGAAGACTGCAGTCTGTTCAGTGACTTGCGGCTAGATGCAACAGTGAGGCGGAATGCACTCTTTTTGTGCGTTTCGAACGCGCAATAGCTGTTTACCATGACGGCCATCTTAAGAGCAATGTTTCAGCAGAGTGATATCAAGTAAGTATGGAGCATCACCAAATTTAAAAGGGCTGTAGTAGCAGGAAGTGCACGAAAAATTTTACTGGCCAAATATAGTCCAAAACGATTCACACACGTGAAAAAATAACCAAGTTGACCTCTCCGAGAATCCGAGTCCTGATCGTTTTGGTGGGAATCCAGTTCCTTAGTCACTGAACAGCGACACCTGGAAAATAGTGGTAGTCACTGATGAGATTAGTGTCTGTCTGGCCGTTTTCAAGTTTGTATTCGTGGCTGTAAGCGGAACTGTACATTCCCACTAGTCATATTAGACCTGTGACTAGTTTTGTGTTATGATAGGTCTGACATTAGCTACACGTTGATCTGCGTACCAATTTCTGAAGTCATTGGTTACACAATGATACTAGAATTATTTTGTTTGTATATATCCGATTTAATTGTTACACAAATATGTTCTTGACAATTCGCATTAACTTGCAAAACGTGTGTTAAAACAGAATCATACAAAATTTAGAACAATAGTAGGTAAATGTTATTTATATTTCTTTTGTCTCTTAAACTTAGAGCACTTCGTTTTACGTGATAAAAACATCACAAGGGGAAAACGTTCACAAATAAACACACACACCAACACTCATGCATACTGACACGGAGTGTTTGAACCGGTAGGTGGCAATTTAAAAGTCAGTTGTGTTGTGTTTTACGTCATAAGAACTATCGCAGGATGTTACTAAAACTAGTATTAGATTTGACAAGGTTAACAGAAGTAATAAAAATTAATATATTTTTTTAATCAACCAACAGTGAAAAAATAAACTCTCCATGTTTTTTTTTTATTTCATCTTGCCGGCTACGTTGACAGCGAGAACATTTAGAGACTGTTACACACAACACGACACAAGGAATGGAAATAATAAAGGAGTCAGCCTTGGCCTTTTTAAGGAAGCGTCCTGGAATTCGCCTGGAACAGTTTCGGGAATACATGGTAATCTGAAATCAGGATAGACGGAGCTGGGGATCGAACCTGGGCCCTCCCGAATCAAAGTCCAGCGGAAACCTAATTGGATAACTGAAGAATTCTTCAAATCATATTACTATATTAGTTCAACTATTGCAGGAAACCGTCATTGCAAGTTCAGCTTGTGAAATATATTTAGAGTGGAGAAGCACTAGTTGTAGCATAATGGAGTATCTGCACGGAGCAGTTCTCGCACTTTTGTAGCGTAAATATTCTTAGCGTGTCGTTATAATACCGTACGTAACCTTGAAATTCTTAATAGGCAAAGATATCCATAAATTATCCGTATACTTTGCTAACATCTATATATATTTATTTATTTGGAAGGTACAAGGTATTCAATTTGATAACCTCCCACTACATAGATTTAGGACCGTATCTATAGAACTCTTTCGAATGACAACCAACTGCTCACCAATGCTTTCTCTATGGGGATAGCAGTTGGTTGTCATTCGAAGGAGGTTTATAATATCGGCCCTAAGTCTTTGTTAATCGCTTTTCAAATTACTTTTGTCGACAGAAGGAGCCTTAATCATATGAGAGAGAAAGAGTGATCAGTTGTCAGAACATATGCTTCTCTAAATAAAGGTAAGATACCTCACAGTAAATCCTGTTTCATCGTCAACGCTGTGGAAACATTTATTGAGAATAACTAAACATTAATGAATCTACCAGTTCTTAGTGCCAACATCTAGCGTCATCTGTAATTATTTTACAAAAGGAGGTTACTTTTATATTCTAGCTCTACACATAGTTTAAACGATTCTGTTAACCTCTTTAATGCTAAAAAACTGCCCATTTGTAGTAAACGATAAACTGGCTGTGGTTGTTACATTGCATGGCCTGTCCGTTCCTTTGACCTCTCACTTTCTGGTAAAGGTAAAATCAGAAAATTCCGTTGCGTAACCCGTTAGACAAAAAATAAATTAAAGGCTTGCTGGGTTCACGTTAAAAGCCTTTAATAGGATGTATTTTCAGAATATGCGTTGAAGCAAACAGGACGCAAATTATTTTTAAACAAACGTTCGCAGTTAGTAAAAAAAACACCACCGCACAAAAATTAATTTACCATGTCAACTCACATTCTTAATAAATCATTTTCAATGTAACAACACGCTCGTTTTATGCTTCGTAGTGCTATTTAGCAAACTTCATTAATTTGTACTACAACACGATCCATTATATTTCAGTACATAAATATTAGCAAGTTGTATATTGTCTTCGTCATACGTTTCGCACATGCTGTTGAGATGCGGAATAAGAGAAATTTCAGAGTCGCGTCGTGTTTCGGCAAAAACAGCAAACACAAGCAAAGCAAGTCTAACGTACGTAACATAGCGTTATGTGAGGTCGAGGCACACGACTTTTTTTTAATACGTGTTGCCATCACAGTACGTAACTCTTTGACAAGAGCGCTTCCAAGCTCTGTGGGACATACGCGTCCCGAGCAAAATAACAACAAAAAACTTATTTTCTCGTCTGGTGTTCCAGTTTGCTGGAGTCTGCCTGCAAAACGGCACGTTGTGGATGCCACGCGACCAGATGTTACGCTCTGCGGCAAAAGCTCGCGCATGCCAGACGCCCATTACTACGTCGCGTATACTTGCTAAAGTTATGGGAAGGTACGATGTCGAGTGTTCGACTGGAATACTCGATCGCCAATAAAATCTGAACTACTCATCAAAATTCGATGAGATTTTTTTTTCGAGTTGATGTTTTATCAGCGGAAGTTTTATGCGGGAGTATACATTTATTTCGAGTAAAAAATTAAAAATAGTTTTCAGAAAAAACGGGCATGATACCACAAAATCTACAAAAATTTAAAACTGTAAATGTTATAGGCCTAATTTTTAATATGATAAAATCTAGGCATCTATAATAAAATAATTTCAAGCATACTCGCGTTTTGATTTGAAAATAATGTTACTATCAGAAAATCACTGTGTGAGAGGTATACGGATGTTAAAATTATTTCCAAATTAAAAAGCCAACATTTTTGAAATTGGGTTATTATAGAGGCCTATTTATAAAAGTGACAGGTTTCCATTTTTTTTAGATTTTGTGATTTCAAACCCGCATTTGTAAAAATAACTGTTTTTAAAATTATTACTCGAAAGTAAAGCGTACTACGGCATAGTGCTACATAAATAAACGTCCGATGATAAAATATCTACTAAGCAAAAAATCTCATCCAATTTTGAAGAGTAGTGAAGATTTTATTAACTGTCGAGTATTCCAGTCATCCGCTCGACATCATACCTTTCCATACCCCTTAAGGCATATGGAACAAGAAATGTGCAGTTATGACTGGAGCCCCATCGTCTTACAAAAGTGAAACACAAATTTCGATCATTTCAGTCAGCACTCGTGTGGATCAAAATGGGACATCACATTTAGGCTTTCCTATTCAAAACAGTACTAAGCAAAACTCAAATTAATAAATAGAAGCAAGATTAAACGACGTTATATTTTAAATGAAATAAACTCGTTAACAGTTTAAGTAATTCTAGAGTTAAAAACTATTTAAAATACCTTTTTTTTTGCGTATTGAATGTATATTTTGTATCATATATTTTAATGCGGTTTTCTTCCACGGTTAATCATAAGATTTACAGTTTTATAGCACAGTGACTGAAATTTTTTATAACGATGTTACTGTTACGTTAAGTGCGTCAACAACTTTTGTGCTCGAGGTATTTTTTACTGCTACTACATTAATACTTATCGTTATACTGACACAATTAAATTAATTCTACATTCCTAGTATGAACATTGTCTCAATGGTTCAAAATACAGCATAGCTGGACTCCCAACTCTTTTATCCTTATAGACTGAAACTCAAATAAAGGTTAAATAAAATTAGTACTATTGATTCACTGATATAATTATAAAATCATTGAGTCATATTTTCATTCACCCACTAATTCCTTTATTCATTTATTCACAACTTTATTAAACCATTATTTACCTCATAGAAACCTTAAATATAATCTCTGATAAAATCATTATATACATTATATTATTGGCAACCGGCACTACAAACAAAACGAAATATTTACTTTGGTTGGGAAATCGAGACGATAGAACAAGTATAAAGAATATGCCCCAGATTTATGTATTGTTTATTTGGAAGAAAGCGAAAAAAGGTGAGTCTTCTCTGCATTCAACAAGAATGTTGAACGTCCGAACTACATAAGCTGATTCAGGCACTATACCACTTCAACGCAACGTTTGTGCAACTATCAATATTAGAAGAAGTATGGAATTTCATTTTATTAAAAAACACACTTTGCAATTTCAATAATGTGCAAGAAATTTTTTTGATCTTGTAACTACGTAACATCATAGACTTTCGACGGAAATGCCCGTACTGAGCAACAAAGTTATGCTAACTATATAATTTTGTGTTTTTTTACAAAACATTTTTTAAAATATGATTGTGTTAATAACTAGAACAGATAGAGTAAAATAAATAAATGAAATAGTTTTTTAAAAAAATGCGTGTTCTATGTAAAGCTAAATTTTAATTTTGAAATGCTGACAATGCAGCAAAAAGGTCGATTTCCAAACAAATTTTCAGTAAAGCAAGCAAATGTTTTTTTTTTCCTTTGCGGATAGGCTTATATATAGGAGTTTCACTATTAAGTGGGCGATTTTAAACACCACCTCCTTTAGAATAATAATTAAAAATAATTTTCTTCATGGCCTCATAAGTTGACTTTTGAGTTAATGTCTACGCACGTGAATTGTTCCTTATGATGATTTGTTTACATTAAAATGTAGCAGGAGAATACTTATCTCTTAAATGGCGAAACTTAAGTAGGGTTTGAAATGCGCGAAATTTATCCCGAACCATTTACACAAAGCCGATGCCAAATACGACCTAAGAACGTGCTTACAGTAATAGCAAATTTAACACGACATATCCAAGTATTTTAAACATTATCTCATGGGAATTAAGGAAACAAAACTGTACAAATACATCTCGCTGACTTCCTGAATTTCACTTCCACTTACGCATGTAATACATAGTGATAAAACCATACACACACACACACACACACATATATATATATATATACATATATATAACGATAAACGGTTTAATCACAAATTCTGCCAATGTTAAATTCAATTCAATTTATTTTCGTCCAATTTGATCCTACAGCAATTATGATATAGGACATGTCAAATTTTGCAATAACAATACACATCTTGTACAATAATGACTGTTGCATAATAAAATACATCTAAAAAGTTTGCAAGCATAACACATAAAATTTTTGTTATTTTTTAGAACAAGACAATTATAACATATTAATATCAAAAGCAGGAAGCTCTATTATCAGTGCTATCATTGATAAATTCATCGATAGAATAATAACACTTGTCAATTAAAAGTTTAAAAACAGCTTTTTTAAATTTTTTCAATGAATTTATCTCTTTTATTTCTTTGGGCAACTTGTTGAATAACTGTCCCCCTTTGTGGAGGACGATATTGAAAGATGTAGAAAAGGTTGTATGTTTAAAATGAACATTGTCCTTTTGCCTTGTGTTGTAGTTATGTATTTGAGAATTCATAGTAAAAGACTCTGGTTTATGTTTCCAAACGAAGATGAGAGAATTATAGATATAAATACATGGCGCTGGCAATATATTATTCGCTTTGAAAACAGGTCTACAATGTTATCTAAATTTATTATTAGAAATAATTCGAATTACCTTCTTCTGCAAGATAAAAACATGATTTAAGTTACTTATACTATGTCCCCAAAAAATAATACCATAAGTGATTAACGAGTGAAAAAAAGCATAGTAAGCAGTTTTCAGGCATATTTTACTGCATTTTAAAGCGCGTTGTTTTATAGCAAAGCATGCTGTGCTTAATTTTTTGCAGAATAAATCTATATAGTTGTTTCATTTTAAATGCTCTTCCAATACTACACCTAAAAATTTAGCATTTGTAACTTTTTTAAGGGGAAAGCCACCTATATTTATATTTAGAACATCTACTTCCTTTCCAAAAGAAAATTGCATAAATTTAATTTTGTCTATATTCAAGGTTAATTTGTTAAAGGACAGCCACTGACTTAGAGTAGCAAGTACCGCATTAGCTTTCGTTTCCAGTATATTTAAACTTTGCTCTGCACTATTATATTAGTGTCGTCAGCAAAAGAAATTATTTTTGCTTGTGTTACAGAATTACCTAAATCGTTAATATAAATTAAAAATAATAAAGGACCAAGTACACTGCCTTGAGGTACACCATTTGCCATTACTTTTGAATTTGAAACATATTTTTCAGTGTGGTTCAAGTTATTTATTGATGTTAATTCCACTTTTTGTATACGTTCGGTCAAATATGAAGTGAACCATTTTAAAATCACTCCTCTAACACCCATTGATTGTAATTTATCGAGCAATAAGTGATGATTCACAGTATCAAATGCTTTTGATAAATCCAAGAAAATACCAACTGTATAATTGTTTAAATCCAATTCATGTAAAAGTGTCGAGATGAATTCAGTTATAGCAGTATTAATGTTCCTATTTTTAATAAACCCATGTTGGAAAGTGTTTAAAAGATTATATTTGTTTAAATAATTTAACAATCTTTCCTTCATAATTGCTCAAAAATCTTTACAAAAACACCTATGATAGAGATGGGCCTGTATTTAGTTATATCTCTCCTATCACCTTGTTTATATAACGGTATTACTTTGGAAATCTTTAATATATTTGGGAAAACACCAGTATCAAAAGACTGATTTATTAAATAAGTTAATGGCCATATAATTTTTTCAGCAGACAATTGTAATAATCATGTAGGTATATCATCAAAGCCTGTAGAGTACGTATCCTTAAGATTCATAATGCAAGAACGTACCTCTTTCTCTAGCACAGGATAGAGAACCATTGATGATAATAATTTTTTATATGTACACTTCTCTAAATTTACCGAGGGAGGCACATTTTTTAAAAGATTTGTAGCAATATTGGCAAAATAGTCATTAATATAATTTGCTGTTCTTTTAAATTACTAATAATGTTGCCTTTCTCGTTTCTTATCTGTAACTTATTTGGCTCGAATTTTTTATAGTTTGTTTCTCTCTGTATTATGTCCCATATAGCCTTAGATTTATTTTGAGCACTATTTATTTTCTTGTCATTTTCTTTTTGTTTTGCCAACTTTATAACTTTTTTATAAATACGCATATAATTATTATAATAATTTTGGAAACTAACAGACTTATTATGAAAACTAGTTCTATGCAAATTTTTTAGATTCTGACTAGATGTTCGTATACACAAGGTGATCCATTCATTAACAGATGTTTTATTTTTCTTAACACTGTATTTCTTTTTAGGGAAGCATTCATTGAATGCGAGACAAAATGTGTTTATGAAATTCATAAAATTTATATTGATATTATTGATATGTTTAATGTTATCCCATGATTCTTTCGCTAATAAATATTTAAATTTCACAATGTTATTTACTGAATAACATCTTTTAAATAAATATATTGGATCAACTGCCCATCATGATCAGACAGATTATTTTTATCAATTCCACTTTTAAGTTATCAATCTTAATATTTGAAAAAACGTGATCAATGATGGTTTGAGATGAGGTTGTATGTCTTGTGGGTGAATTTAAGATGACATTAAAACCCATACACTTCAGTAAATATAAATAGTTTTTGACCAAGTTATTTGTGAGTTTTAAATTGATATTTATATCACCACAAAGTAATACCATAGAATTTACACTACAGACTAGATTTAATACAGCTTCCAGCTTTTTTAGGAATACAGTGAGTTGACCACACGGTGGTCGATATATACATATTAAAATTAGGTTTTCTTTAGCAATTTCTATTACTGCTCCTTCAAAACACTTGTCTTCATTGAAACAACCCATATCATGTCTTACATTAAAATCAATACCATCTTTTAC
>PNEQ01043403.1:0-19986 GCA_003012365.1 Medauroidea extradentata | reverse complement strand
GCTCGCTAAGCAGAGACAATGTCATACGCGCGTATATGTACTGCAGAAGAGTGTAATGATCAGTTCGGACAGGTTCTGCCAGGACTGTTGGAGAGTGAAGGTAGAGTTGTGAGGGGGTATTCGATGGTAGGTGCGAGGGCGTAGGAGCGGTGTGTTTAGCATAAGTAGTATTAATATGAAATTGAACGCCTGTTTCTTCTATGTAACTGTCCTGATAAATATGTTATTTTCAAAACGAATGATTGATTTTATCGGAAATTGAAGGAAATGTAGCTAATTTGGTATATAGCTAAGAAATAAGTCATGTTTAAGTAGTATTCATTAATGGTATTCAAATAAAGTTTTTGAAATTATAGTAACAATGATTAAAAAAAACCGATAATTTTAAAATTGATGATCAATACGTAGTCGCAATCGATGGTTGTTACTACTTACGGTCATCTAGCTGCTATGTGAAGACACTGGTGACGTGCTGTGAAGTGAGAATTATAAAGGAAATATATTTTAATATGAAGGACAAAAAGGGGTGGTAAAGTTGGGAGAGGTGGGTGGAGGGGGTTTAGTAGTTTGAGCGTGTTATAACACGAACGTCAGTGAGAGGGGAAAGTAGGGGGAAATTCATCACGTGACTAACAGCCAATTAAAATAAAGTACCGGATAGGGGAGGGGAGGGGATAAGTTAATATATACATGTAAAAAGTAGGGGGGGGCGTCAGTGTGTCGATGGAGCTCGTCCGGGTAAGACGTGCCAGTAGTTGATTTAATTAAATAATTTTTATATAAAAAGTTTTTTATTAAATAGTTTTTTACTAAAAATGTTTTTACTAAAAAGAATTTTATGAAAAAGTCTTTTTATAAAAAATTAAATTTAAGTATTAAATATGTGCGGGGTTATAATAGAATGCGAAATCGAAAATTTTTTGGAAGAAACACCAAGATGGCGGCCGGAAACAATATGGTGACCGGAAACAAGATGGAGGTAATATTTTTTTCGGGAAAAATTGAAATTTTTTGGGAATTTTGAATTTTTAATCGAAATTTTGCAAAATTTTGGTAATTTGACACTCAAGGTCAAGGTCAAGGTTAAATGTCAAGGTCAAGGTCACTGTCATCTAACATGGCGGCCGGGGACGTGACGTCACAACATGGCAGGGGGCGCCTCACTCGGGCGGGCGCCTCACTCCGGCTCCATGTGCCAGAACCGGCTAAATCTATCTACTCGTATCTACCTACTAAACTAAAACACAATCAAGAGAATAACATTCGAGTACTTTCAAAACTTCACGCTCATTAAATAATATTTTTCAGCCAGCGACGCATGGGTTAAAATGGCTACTTCGCCCAGCTATGCAATAAAAACTACCGCTCAGATCAATACGAAACTAACTGAGAGGTAATCAGAGTACTTGTCACAAACTTAACACATTATCCTTACCACATAGGAACTGTTTCTAGTGTACATATATATATATGAATACATTTACAATGCAATTATGTATCTTAAAGTGTTATGATCTTGTAATTTCAGATAATTACAATTCCCGTACTGCGCATTGCTACTGTTAAATTTCCTTGTTATGTGTTTCATATTTATTTATATGAATCTGATTATTGTTAGAAAAGTAGTGTCCAAAATGTTTTATAAACTCTACTGTCCGTCCAAGTTGTAACCTGAACAGTAGTTTTATTTAAATACTCCACCCATAACTAAACAGCTCAAGGAGTATTCTTGTTGCTTTGTATTATGTATGTTCTTATTTCCTAGGCAAACAAACAAATAAAAAAATATATTCCGTTAAATTGGTTGACTCGGAACATGTGGGAAGACTGGGGACATATTTGCACAGTGTTTATTTTCTATATGTTTAAACTGGGAGTAAATACTAATTTGATTTAAAGTCGACGTTCATAATCTGGTATGTATCTTCCGTAAATTTGTTTGCTAAATGTTGACATATAAGAGGAAACAATTTTTATGTCCCAAGTCACCCCATATTACTGTACTCCACTGCTAGCAAATATAGCTCAGTTGCAGAAAACCTACACACACATAAATGGGACGAAGCACAAGAAATTAGGCAACAATAGCACAACAGCGAAGAAACAAACCAACGAAGCCAGAAATGGGTGTAGTCAACACGCATACGAACACCGTAAAAAACTTCCTGAAATGTTTAGGAAGTAATTAACTTAACACAGTATGGGACAGTTACCATACTTTCGCCTTGTAAATATGCAAACTTTTACAATTTTTACAATACAAGTCTGGTAACTTCAGTATGGATTTGATTGTTTTATAAAAAAGTTTAGGAGTGCTACCATGGATGTCTGGGAAACTATTCTACCATTCATACTTCCTTAGCGCTCCTGTACGCACGTGTGGCAAATATATACTCCATTTAATATAAGTTTGGATAAATCTGACAGCAACTTACGGGCAATAATTTTTGAAATTTAGTTATTTGTGTCACTACACAAGACAAACTTTGCAGTACAAATGCTGAAATCGACATATTAGGTTCAGTTTAGAGCTAAAAATGTCTTGCATTGTGCAATAAATCACAAAATACTACAAAATTATATTGTCCATAAGTTGCTGTAAAATTTATCCAAACTTATATGAAACAGAGTATACAATATATTATTTTTAGAGTAAATACTTCCGAAATAGGAATACAGCCGTTGTATAGTGGAGACAAAAAAGTCTAAACAAGAACGAAACGAGGTGCATGGAAATGTAGACAATGATGGACTAAGACAACGAGGACAACATAAATGAACGCAGCCACATAATTGTTGGAGACAAGACAACACAACTAATATAGCACAGACGACGTTAAAATGATTTATTACTTAAAAGTCCCATGCTTCCCGCGTAAGCACCAGTTTATCGTCGTGCATGTTAGAGCGATGATGCACTAGGGGCATGCGTCAATGTAGCCCTTATCGCTTCTTCGCTTCTGAGCCTACAACAAACCAAATTGCTCAAATAAGGAAACGCAATTAAGGCGCCCGCCTACCCCACGCTTTAAATGCGTTGCAGTATGTTCGTAAACAGGTTTTTTCTACGAAAATATTGCACGTGTGTTCATTGTGCCAACGTACGGAAAGAAAACAAACTTCAGAAAGGTCGGAACCTCATTGTTAAGACGCCACGCTCATTAAAAACATTGTTTCTAAGCCCTCCAACATGGCTAAAAACGGCCTTTTCTGACTTCCGTACTTCAAAATGTACTAACCGGATGTATGTGAAACTCAGGTTGCGACCTGCACTGAACTTAGTTGCAGACCGTTTAATGTCCCATAGCAAAAACAGTTCGGCGGGAAACTTGCACGATAGTTCAGCACTTGGTTCGTTGAGGCGACGCGGCATCAATACGGGCGTATCTAATTACATAACCTAATGCTACGCAGATTACACATGGACAATTAAAACCTATGTATCAAATATTTTTAATGATAAGAACTTGAAAATAACAATTATCTCGCCAATTTTTTGGGAAGCAAATAACAGTTAAAGTTTAAATTTAAAATTCGCACATAGTTGTAAAGTGCAATTATTTTATAGTGAGATATTATCAGTAATTTCTCGGCGTCTTCAGTTACGATAGGCGACATGAGTAAGCCCTGTTCAAGACGTAATGCATCCTCAGGTAAGTTGGTCGAGCGTAACCCTACCACGGACATTGGTCACAGAGGTTACAGGATACAGACCAGTAGTCACTGTGTAACAACAGAGGACAGCAGTTTCTCACGCCGGAGCTACAACTTCCCAAGACACTTAACAATTGCTCGGACACTGGAACACTTCGATAAGTCGATTAAGTGAGTGAAGAGATTTTGGTCAGCCCTAAACATCTAGGTCTTTAGCGCTGGTCAGGGGAGACATGTTGTGAATACGGAGCGGCCCCGGAATAAAGGAGTGGTGAAACGGGAGATCTCCGAGAAAATTTGCCGACCAACGGCATCGTCCGGCACGATTCCCTTATACGAAAACCTGGTAACCGACCCCACTGGGAATCGAACCCGGATATCCTTGTTGGGAGATGGGTGCTCTAGCATGACGATTCCGATGAACCACGTGGAATGTATATATACGTATCTAACACGAAAATAAGTGTTTTCTCTTTTTAAGTATGTTGATATCTTCTTTTCTGTGTAATCTACAGTAATTAAAACGAGCCCGCACGGTATCACTGTATATTATTTACAAAGTGTGTCCAGTTTCTGTGTGTCTTTATTTTGAATCTCCTCTGTTTAGTCCAATTTTTTAAATAAACTAAAATATTTTTACTCGCATCCCTTAGAGATATTGACGTTTATTTATTAACCTAATTTGGTTTAGTCTCTTCTTTCATGCGCTGCAACTTAAAATACAAATTTAATCCTTTCACGTGCGCTCGAAACTTTACTATTACGGGCTGACCTAAATAATTCAGTTCTACTTCCTATCATATGGTCGTGAATATTACTATCCCGTAAAAATTCTCACTATCGTTAAACAGGATATTTAATGAAGACTTTCTAAACACATATAGGTTTTATTGCTCATATCGTTTGGAGCGAAATGTCATAATAATCTGGACAACTGGTTAAATGAAAATATACAGCCATATCACTAAGTTTAGCTTACCTAGAAATCACATTTCGCACGGTATGACATAAGTAATATGCACTGTTATCGGTTTACGCTTGGTGTAATTAAGCTACAATTGAAATTCTCAACTGCAAACAATACGGTCTGATATAACATCACTATATTTACTTTTGCCATTGTTATTACTTTGTTCGTCGCGTCTCAATTTTTTATAATCACTATGAGAATATTGAGATTATATTCCACATGTAGGCCTATAGCACATTTTTTGCTCTAAACGATTCAACGAATAAGCTTTGTGTTTGGCGGGATCTCTACGTTAGTCAACCTGTTTAGTGTTCACGTCCTGAAATAAACGTTACGTTCAATCAACGGACGGAAGAATAGAATGCAGGACTATTTAGAACTAGTAAGACGAAGAGGTATTACGGTGATATATCACGCACACTTAAACACTGCGTTATACAAGAAATTCATCGTACTCTGTCGTAAAATGTATATACACCTGAAAATCATAAGCATGTCTGCCATTGTCCAATAACCCCTGTAAAATGTTTTTGGGAGATTAATTGTGATTTAAAGTAAAGTATAACTATACTTTTGACAGTTTAAGTCAACTTAAGCCTAGCTCAAAGTATTTTTTGGAGCATTACAATGTTGGTGTGTTTACTGAGCTTGCGTAATAGTAGGTTATCTACGAGGACGAAAGAAAATAAAAAAAAAAGTTTTTTGACGTGTAAGAATATTAGTTTTTTACTAAGTTTTCCAAAATGTAAATTAAAAATTGCGAGTTCTAGAGTGTATTTAAACATTATTTTCATAGTTTATCTGGATGCTCTTTACTCAGAGCAAAATTTTTATTTGTAGTAAAATAACGGCTGTGCTTTTCAATCTAAAACTTTAGATGTGCGTGTTGAATTTTCCGTTTATAAACAGTAACAACATTTTTAACGAAATTACTAAAGACATATTATTATAAATCATTATTATTGTGCAAAACACAACAGCATTAGTCAGCAATTTTTACATACGCAATACTTGATGACAATGAAAAGGTGAGAATATAATAATTAAAAATAATGTATGTCTAACAAATGCTGCAGCATATATAATATTGGCCAGATGTTAATGGATTGGTAATGTATGATACGAGACCGCGATAGTGGTACATTTTAAAAACGTGTTCATAAACAACCTAACAATATAAGTAAACAGTACTTTCATCTCGGCTTGTAACGCCCCGCCGTAAGTTCACGTCCGGTAGTTTTGCAACGATTTTGAAAATATTTTTATAGCAAAAAATTTTTTCATACCGTAGAATTCCTACTCTGTTTCGTTACACATGTATCATAAGTTGTACCTAATTTTTGGTAGCAATAAACCACATTGTATTTCAGAGTGTTCCCTCCCAAAGTATCACCAATTTTGTTAAGAATATAAGCTAGAGCCAAGTAAAATAATTTTTGCAAACGAGAGTGCGCTATTTTGCAAACGCGTACATAGAATCTTGTGTACTGCATGACTGTCTTAGTTGTGAAATTTTTAAAAACACATTTCGTTATATATATATATATATATATATATATATATATATATATATATATATATATATATATATATATATATATATATATATATATATATTAGTTTTTTGCACTAATGTGAAAACAATTACCTAGCATGGCCTTAAACTAGTGAAGGGTGGAGGGAGAGAGAAAGAGATGACAGAGAGGACGAATGAAGAGGTGAGGTAAAGTAGAGAGTAGCTGAGCCCAGTGTCACTGGTCACTGAGAAGCTCGGTGGAGCGCAGATCACGTCACTTTCTATCAGAATCAGCGATGAATGGGAACCGCGTGCATAGAAAGCGAGAGATCGTAGGTTGGCCACGGCAGATCGTAAGTCGTGTTTCAGGGTCACGACTGCACAGCACAGACGGATCATGCCCTCGAGCCATCAGGCACTTGTGCACGTTCACTCCTCTCACTGAGACAGTGTCTAGATACTAGAGCCGCCTGGTGCAATGGTGGAGATACTAGAGCCGCCTGGTTCCACTGCGGAGATTGCTCGTGTCACATCCGAACATGCTGAGCTCATCAACACCAACATTAGTGCTCGGTTCCAGTACCCGTATTGGGTTATTATATGTTTTACTTCTATGAAATTACGAGAAGAAAAATTGGGAACTTGCGATATCACCGCAAATTCTACTTTTCATGCGTTGCAATACAGACATTGCAGTAGAACTGTTAACGTACAAATCAAACAAATTAGAAATATAAAAAAAATGCCGAACTGATTGCGGCCCAAATACACGTTGGAAGTTCAACTGCTGTACTTGTACTGTATCAAATAGTAAACGGGGTATAATCCCAAATGTCTAATAATTTCATAAAAGCTACCAACTTAAAAAAACAGGACCATTAAGTGTATTTAAGAAAACGTACAAAGAGCTCCTACTGACAGGCCACAACCAAACAAAAAAAAAAAAAAGAAAATAAATAAAACAATTATATAAAGACGACAGGAGACTAATTCAGCATTACGTAACATATCTCACTATTTGAAAACTCTTATATTTTTTATGTGACAGACTTATATATTTTTTATGTAACAGACTTAGTTTAACCTTCTTTATTAAAAGCATTTGTAATTTAGCGCGCAAGTTTTTATGTATCTTATTGCTTGTTCTAATCATTGTGTTTTTATAACTATATGTAGTCTACAATATGCACGACAAACTGTAAAATGGCCGTGGTGCTGAATTTTGCTCGTATTAAAAATAAGTAAATAAATCCATATAGATATTAAAGTGATCTTCGAACGGTTCTTGCTACGGGTTCGTGTTATAAACATAACAGTTTTTTTTGGACATACGCCATTGCGGGCGAATGTTGCCCCGTATTGGAAAAAAATACAAAAGCATATTTTTTTTTGTTTTATTGTGTTTTTTTTTGCAATGCGTCAACATTCGCCCCCAATAGCGCATGTCCAAAAAAACTGTTATGTTTATAATTGATATTAAACCCGAGCTTTGAGTTTAGTAATTTAACAGAGAAGCTACCTACCACGATTATCTAGCACGTCTCTAGCAGGTTCACTTAGCGAGGTGGCCCTACGGTAAAATGTTGGACTCACATTCCAGAGGTCCATATTCGATTCTCTACTCCGGCCACTACAACACATCTTATTTAATTTCAGGAATAGTTAATAGCTCTGATAAGTAGCTACTCTAATGTAAAATAAACAAGTATGACATTTTCTTCAACCTCGTAAAACCAATCCCACCAAAAGTATTTTTATTAATTTGGGAAACATTTCAGTCGAGTGCACAAGGCGTAAATTTGATTAACAACGTTTACTTTCCTTTAACGACTCCTTGCAAACCATTTACAATGATTTTACTGGCACTCCTTATGCGGAATTGGACGCGTGTGATACTCGCAAAAGCTCATATTAACTTTTATTGAAGGATTTCTTTGAACGCCAGATTGGTAGTTAAGCCTTCAAGAGTTAGGATATCCAATATGCTGGTTGTGTTTACTTTGCAGGAGGTTAAGTAGGGTAGTGCCCACGTGAAAACCTATCCTAAGTCTATCCCTGCCACTCTTATAGTCCCTGTCCTAATTTATGGTCATGGCAAAACAGACCTTGGATATGAGATGATATTCATAAGATGAGAGTCCGTTCTAAAGGTGCTATTTCCACCTTTAAAACGCTGTTGGAAAATATGTACATTCACTCCTTTTTGGGTATGATCGTCAAGTTTGGGGTGTGTTTCACGAAGCAAATACATTGTTTTGCTCTGGAATGCACAGGGAATTCTATAGTAATAAAATACAGGACTATATCATGGGCATATTCCGTTTTATGTTGGGAAATGAAAATAGCTCATTTTAAAAAGACACACCTCATATGTTGGAATTTAGTGTACGTGATATGATGACTGATTTTCCTCGTACACAACCACTGATAACCCTAGATACGTACCGTTCAAAGTCCATAAAAATAAATGAAATGTTCATTCCCTTGGCACATGAACGATATAATTGCCGAATGTAAACTATTGTACAAATTATTACTCTATGACCGTACTTCGTCTTCGTCGTGAGAACACATACATCTTTTAGCCTGTTTAATCACTTTTCACACCCTTAGGTGTCGAGTTTCGAAAAATCTCTTCTTAGTGCTCGTTTCCGACCTAAGAGAAAATACACACAAAAATGTTTACGTTTCTAGTTCCAGTGGTTTGGACTGTGACTTGATATGTCTGTCAGTCAATGAACTCTTTTTACATCATGACCAGCTATTACGACCAATAGGATTCCATTCAACTTGCATTCATCTTGTTAAAATAAAAATGCAACATGCTCAAACTTTTTACTTTGTCGCGTACGGTATGCATTTTGCAAGATATAACGTAAGCATTTCTCGCACAAGATCCGCATTTTACAAGAATTCATCACCAGTTTTACGTCGTGTGAAACCAGCTTTAGGAGGGAGTGAATGAAAAGATTATTGGCAGTGCTTAACAGCGAAATGTTGAGTCCTGGCGGTTTTTCGGGAACAGAAACATTTTGGTTTGTGGCACAATTATTCGTAGTCGCGTGAAGACTATTTTCAGAAGCAACGCGGTTACTATTAATGTAGGCTATTGGTTTACTGATTAATGGAAAACACAATTAAGTAAGGCGAGGGCTAGCCGCCTCTCGACAGGAAGCGAACTCGTGTAATATATTATGTGAATCTGTAGGCTACTAACAACGTTAAAACGAACGAGAGCCGCCATCTCAAACTTTTCTAGAAATGTTCGGCAAGTTCTCTCATTGCAGGAGACCGGCTGATAGATTTGTCTGATATTTGGTAGTCATCGTGTGATCAAAACTATAAAAACCTAGTTTCAAAATTTTCGCAAATAAAATTAAATAATAATTTTTTACAGTAATTTCCGAGTACCTTCGTAATTTTTTTACATTCCTGTATCTACTATACTGATGCTGCAAAATCACTTGTCAATAATTTGAGGAAACAATCCTCAAATATAGTGGAACAACAAACGTTGTGTGAACATGAGTCCCGTAATGCACATTTATGTACTACACATTACGTAACTACAGTGCCTATATTGTAGGCTGACTCATATTACCCTGGAATGCACATCGGACAATACCTACCGTATAATTGTATTCAGTTAATCTAATGTGCAACTGCCAATAATAGTTGCGATGGCATTTCACAGTAAGAAGATACAGGCCGTGCGCTATGCACTGTACGTTATGTACTGCACTGAAAAAAATACACGTTAGTCTCTACAAAATATTTTGTTAAAATGGACCTTACCAAAATTTTTGTAGTGACCACAAAAAAATTGCTGTCCCAATAAAGATAAAATTTTGTAATCACTACAAAAATATTTCGCTAGGTCCATATTGAGAAAACATTTTGTAGCCACCACAAAACAGTTTTTTTCTGTGTGTGGGCTGCAGTATAGGAACATTGCATGTTCATACCTATGTTCATATTACATTTTGTGTTCCGTATTGTTCCCCTATAATATTAACATGTACTTTTACAACAATCTATATAGCCTAGTAGAAAGAGTGCTTTAATGGCTGATATGCAAAATTTCGTATATATTCGTCTTGGCACAGCGAACACTTAGATGTTACTCCAATATCTATGTTTGATAAACTGTTGGTCGTATATCATCGTGGAACGACAAATACAATCATTCGTTCTGTGCATTTTGCAGAGCTATGTACCAATAAACAGATACCTCCTATCTCACAAGAGGCCAGTATGCAGTGTGCAGGAAAAACTTGAAGCTCAAATTTTGTATCGTCTCGCAGTCGTCTCTCTAGAAAAGCTAAATAAATTAATTATTTAGCGTTTCGTGTAGCCCTAACAACAGGGAATTTTGTCAGATTTAGGAATGTAGCTCAGCAGAAATGAATTTTTCAGCTACAAGAACACTATTGAGTGAAGTAAATAATGTTTATATACAAATATAGCGAATTCAGTGCTCATATTTTTCTGCTTCTGTAGGTCGAAGCTATTACAGCTAGTTTCGTCTTAAGTTATTCTAGCGGAGCTTTGTTAATTTTATTTTATATAAGAACATACAATGGCGTCTTTCCAGGATAAATGGTCAGTCTGTCATACGGTACAGCTTCATTGCAACATTCATTAAACGTTTCTCTAACCATGTAAAGGAACCATGTTTTACCTTACTTTTGGAGAAAAATTACGGTTCACTTTAGTAAAATTCTTATACTTTACTAAGGCATATTGCTTGCTGAAAAAGGAAAACTGCTTGGAGTGTAAGTGCGTAAGTTTTTGCGCCTGACAGTTGACGCTCCAGATACAACCCCATATACACGCATCTAGGTACAATTGTATAGAAATCAAGGGATTTTGCAAATTGAACAATAAGGTGAAATAATGGATAATTATAGAGAGGCATATATTCATTACTGTAATTGTCAGTCCACTGCCTTTTTTCAGGAATGTTACCTGGAAATAGGGTGGCATGTACATTGTGGAATATCGAACTGGTAAAGGCAGATCGACCTAAATCAGGAATAATGAGTGAGCGAAGCAGCCACTCCTCAATTGTCTATACAACAACCACGAAGGTTGTGTAGATGACGTCCACTTTGAATGTAATATTGACCTTCCAGATTAAATTATGACGCATGATGACACGTTTGCATGGTTGTACGTCGCTAACGGGTAGTGGCACCAGGAAGAATGTCCCAATGTTTGCACGTGATACAGTACATGGGTTGCCTATCTGATGGCACTTGTCATATTGCTCCGACTACGAGTACTTTGTATCGAAGTAACGACGTGTCTGGGCGTGTTCGGACACGTAAACCTTATTTGTTCCTTATGTCATTCCGAGTCTTTATTCACTGCAGTGGGTTGCTACAGGCGTACATGTACAGAAATACATGAATATTAACAGAGGTGACCCCGTATTTCCAGCATATGGAATCAGATGGTGGTCACATATTTTCCACTGCAAAAGTATCATCATGCATCGTAGCTTAATCTTGAGAACGTTCCATTCCTAGCAGAAGTTTATCGCCACTTCATATGTTCATCAACAGAACCTTCACGGTGGTTATACGCCCATACCAATAACAACATAGATGTGTCTGCTATATTCGTTCATTTCGTTTGACATATTTCTGGCTTTACATTGTTAAACTACGTAATTTTCCTTTAAACTTAGAGAATACTGCTTAACATACAATGGGTTTTCCTTTACGCTTGTCAAGCAATATCTTGCACGTAAGAGTAAATTTCTGGTGTTAGTCAGCCCGCTCACCTCCCCCCCCCCCCCCACGATGATCAGGAATAGAGTCCCGGTAGTTTCGGATTTTTGCAAGAGGAAAACATGGCTGACGTCGTTGGCTGCAGATTCTTAACGAATCTTTCTCCCAATTATGTATTCCACCAAAAGTGTATTGACAGGGGCGTAATTTAGGGGACAGAGGGGGGGGGGGGGGCAAATACCCCCCTGGATTTAGAAGGATAAGTGTATAATTTTTTTGGTGTATTATGTTATTTAAATAATGCTAACGTAAGCACATAAAACCGAAGTTTTATTATTAAAATTTCTAATTTATACATGCTAAATTACTAAAAACGATGCAACAACGTCACTGTCACCGAAAAAAAAAAATGTTGTCCCTCTCCCCCCTCCCCAAGAAAAATCTGAAATGACGCCCCTGTTTATCGACCTTACCTGTACTAAAAAAACTCTAAGTAAGTGACATGCCAGTGTTTATTTACATTGACATTCAAAATAATTATTTTAATGGAAGATAATAAGGATAACCGGTACGTTTCTTGACGTAAATACATTACAGTTTTCACTTAAAATCTTTCATACCAGTAAACCTCGAGGCCGGTCTCTGTAGCGTCGTCGGTAGCATGTCGGGATACGGCGCAAGAGGTCCTGTGTTAGAATCCCACCAGCACGATGATGTATGTTTGAGCAATTTTCTTAGAATATATAGTTTGTAAGCCGCCCCTTGTTAAGTCTACCGGAGAAAAACAGAAAGAAGTGGGGCCATCAATAAACTTTCTAAAATAAATAAACTTCCCAGTTATATCTGGTATAAATTTGGCATACTAATTCACTAAACCAAGGAATAATTTTAATTCTGACACATGACTAGGCTGTGGTACTGCTGTGACGGCTTCACTTTTCTCCTTACAAGTCTGCAGCCCTTCCTTATCTATTGTGATACCTAGGTATGTGATTGATTTAACATCGAAATCACATTGATCTAACCGTAATGTAAGACCTGCTGCTTCAAGACTTCTTAGTACTTGAGCTACTCTGACATTCAATTCCTCCTGGTTACAACCTCCTATCAGTACATCATCTAGTAAACTTTCTACACCTTCCATATCTCCAAGCAAAGAATCCATTAGTTTTTGAAAGTTTATTGATGCTGATGCTATACTATAGAGTAGCCTAGTGTAAAAATGTATCCCATGTGATTTGAGATTGTTACTAGATCTCTGCTTCCAGTGGAATTTGTTGACATGCATGTTTGAGATCTAATTTTGTAAAATTAATACATTTACTTACCCGTTCTAGCAGTCGTTCAAATCGTGGTACAGAGTGTTAGTAAATTTTTTCTAAACTGGATTCAAAGTTCTCTTAAAATTTTCATAGAAGCGCACTTCCCCATTTCTTTCCGAAATGGGGACAATAGGGGTACCCCACTGACTATATTCTACTAGAATAAATGTTTCATATTTTACTACTCGATGTATTTCTTGTTCTACTGCTTCTTCCATGGCAAATGGAATAGGTTTAACCTTTTTGTATTTAGGTGTAGTCTTCTCTTTCAGCCCCAATGAAACTACTCCCTTATTGAAAGTGCCTGAGGAATCTGAGAACGGTCTGAAACTCTTTAGCCCATTTTGTTACTCCCTTCACTGCATTATCTGAATAATGTTTTACTGTTATTTCCGTCACTATTTTGTTCTTATTTCATTCAGAAATATTAGTGTTCCCCTCGTTCTCAATTTTTGAACCCAAGCTTCTAAACCAATTCTTTTCAACAAGGGTGTGCCCTGGCTGTCTACAGCAAGAACTTACATATTTGAAAGAAGTATGTAATCTTTTTGAACTTGTACTTTGATTTTCCGAAAAGATTGTATAGTGTGATCAGAATATGTAACCAAACATGTTTTAACTGGTTCCAAATTAACTTATGAGAAAAAAAAACTTATATTTTTGTCAGAAGTAATATTATTTGACAAGTTCCAGTATCAATTTCAAACTCTATTTCTTTTCCATTAAGTTGCAATGACAGTATTGACTCATCAAAATTACTACTGATTTTGTGTCCTTGTTTCAAATTGTGCACAGGTTCCTCTACAAGTATAACTTCTTTGTGAAAATTTACTTTAATTCTGCCAGATATACTGGACTTTTGCACATACTGCCTGTGAATGACCCTTTGCCATAAAATTGTACCAATAATTATCACTAAATTGACAAATCTTGACTATATGATTATTTTTTTCACAAACTTCACATGGTTGCTTACTTGATGAAGAAGTAGTTTCTTTGGTTATCTTATTAATTGAATACTGTTTAGCATAGGCGTAGCTAGGAATAGTTTTCGGAGGGGGTTTTAAACTCTCATCTTGCATAAATGTTTTTGTCATCTGTGTCTGACGTATTTAAATTTAATATTAACATAATTTATTAACGTTTTGGTTGTTTTGTAGTATATTCTACCCTTTGTAATTTAAAATATAACACATGGATAAGGAAACTGATATTTCGGAGGGGGTTTAAACCCCCAAAACCACCCCCTGGGTACACCCATGCTGTTTAGTATGCCTGCTAGGTGTCTTCACATAGTGGACTGGTTCACTCTTCACACGTAGACAACCCCACATTGATGTCTTGCTGCTTTCTTGACATTTGCTATAACCATTGTCTTCTTTAGTGTCAAAGTAACCTCTTCTTCTTCGAACAGGTGATCTCTAATTGCCCCTTTACTTAGAATCATAATAAAACCATCTCCAAGAGACATATTTAATGCTTCTTTAAATATACAAATCAGTGGAAACGAACAAAATTTTGCCGCCTAGTCAATTAAAGATTCATTATATTCTCTATACGCATTATGAAATATAAACATGTAGTTAAAATGATTTCGATCGGAGCAAATTGTTAAAAAAAAATTAGCAATTATTTAATAAAAATTCTGTATTTTTTTAATAATAAAAATGTTTCATGTTGATTACGTGCATTTATATGTATATATGTATACATACACACATATATGTATAAATACATATATTTATATAGTCGTAGCCTGTGTTAATGATCTTCAGTGTATATAATTTTATTTCGGTAAGTCGGTTGGATTTCCTTTCTACAAGACCGCTTTATAAAAATCTGGCATTTGACATGACACTATACAAATAATATGAAAGCTAAAATGAAATTGTCATTACTGTAAAACGTAAATACTAAATACATATGCCTTCAAAATAAACCATGTCTCGTACAACCATTGAATTTACTAATACAATTGACATTTTTGGTGAACTCCCTATTAAACCATTGACAATACTTGTGCCCTCATTCCCTTAAACACGCCAATAATATCTTACTCGTGTAAATGTTATTAAACCTACATGTTTTCACAGTCCCTACATGCAGATGAAAGAGGGGCTATAAAGTGACTGAAGGCTTGGCTGGAGAGAAGCTGTGGCTCCAGGGCAGATATGTCATGCGTGTTTTGACAGCGTACATGCAGGTGAATGAGGGGCTAGAAGGTGTTGTCTGGAGGCTTGGCTGGAGAGAAGCTGTGGCTCCAGGGCAGATATGTCATGCGTGTTTTAACAGCGTACATGCAGGTGAATGAGGGGCTAGAAGGTGTTCTCTGGAGGCTTGGCTGGAGAGAAGCTGTGGCTCCAGGGCAGATATGTCATGCATGTTTTGACAGCGTACGTGCAGGTGAATGAGGGGCTAGAAGGTGTTGTCTGGAGGCTTGGCTGGAGAGAAGCTGTGGCTCCAGGCTAGAGATGATGCAGCAGGTGGCCTTGAAAGCCGGCCCTAGAAAGCAGGCGGTGAAACCCCGCGTCTTGCCGCGTCGATATGGAAAGTAGGCTGGATGTGGGACAGCTCGTGGACAATCACCCACATCGCCGGTAAACGTCGTTATTATCCTCGTCCTACCGTGGTGTTGGTGGGAACACGTGATCATTTGTGACTTGATTGAGGCATACCGAGCCAAGCTTCTCCACTTCACTTTCTACGCATGCCTCAGATGCCAGAGATAATAGCAAGACTAGCTGCGGGGACAGTTCTTAGCTCTTAGCCCGCTTTCTGGATGATCTCATGCTTCGTCGAGGCACTATGGAGTCAAGCTCCGACTATTAGCATCTGATTGCCTCTGAGGTCTGAATTGAATACAGAACCTTACAATCGTATAAAATTAAAAGCTGTCAAGGCTGCCTTTGTTTCTGATAATGAAAGCTAACCAGGAAAACACCAAATATAAGAAAGTGACGGTTTACAAAATTACGCCGTAAAAATATTGGAATCTTTAGTAAACTAGCAGCTGTTACTTAATTTTCTATGCCACATTTACAGATTTTGCTAAAGGGCACGGTCTACCGCTATTTTCATCGCCATGTTTTTATTTTTTATTTGTACCAGATATTTTTTTTCCTTATTTTAGACATAAAATGTGACTAAATTCGGTTCTTGTGAAATTTTTTTTTATCTTTCATAGTTTTCGTGTAATGGCTTTTTAAAGTCAAAATTTACTTGTTTCTGTTTTAAGGACTACACTAAAATTAACTGACATACCAAACTGAAAAATTTCACAGTGTATAAAGACATCGCATGCTACATTGTGACGTCTATAAAAACAAAGAATAAAAAGTTATTTGAATTTAAATAAAAATGTAGGAATTTAAAATTAAAATTATACAAAACCGTTTTATTTTGTGTTTTAACGTAGCTGAATTTGTAGCCTATCGTATCTTTATTCACTGTAATTTTTTTTTCAGTTTGGTAAGTGAGTTGGTTTTAGTGTAGTCCTTAAAACGGAAACATGCAAATTTTGGCTTAAACGAGCAATTACGCAAAAATTATGCGAGATAAAAAAATTTTATAGCAGAAAAATGTAGTCACATTTTGTTTCTAAAACAAATAAAATATCTGGTACATATATAAAAATAAAAACATGGTAATGGAAATTGTGGTAAACCGAGGTCCTAACATATAAACAATGTGCCTAAAAGCATACTGGCGTTATATGGTAAGCTTGATTAGCTGAATTTGAATAAACGCCTAAGTGTCGTTATTAGAAGCTAGTTTTATTTACAGAGTCCTTAGAAACCACGCTGGGTATTTACCTGTCAAGTAAATGGCAAAAATAAAAAAAAATGAGTAGAGAGACCTAATCTGAACGACGATTGGACACCATATAGGTTCAGCACGAGAATATTCAAACATTATGTAAGCATGACCACGAGCTTCGATGTTTTCAATGCAAGTGGTTCCTGGTGACGTTCTTAATACGAAACTTTTTTTCATTCATTTAGGCTACTTATAGTTGAATCTGTCATTTCATGACCCCACATGTCTATAAACGTAACATTTTCAGAAGACGCATAAAACACATTTCAAAATGCATTACGAACATTCATAAACGGTTCAGCTAAAATATACACTAGGTTAACAGGTTGTTGGCTGGAAATGAAAATTTGTTATGACGAATGTAATAAATATGGTAATATAGGATGGGCAATTGCGATTGCATTATAAGTGACAGACACAAAGGAAAAGTACGGTTACATTTTTATAGCAAAAATTTAAATGTGGGCAATTCTCTGAGCTCTTTGGGATAGAGGGCTTATAATTAGAAATAAGAAAGTTTAAATCATTTATTGATTTACTAGCTCACAAAGCTTACAAAAATACACAAATCAGCAAACAACCATAACACTCATAGCACCCTTATTATGCACACAAATACTACTGCACCACAGAAACGTTAATCGACTCAGACAACTAAAGAACAACAATGTTTACCATTAATTAATTTAAGACTACAAATCACAATAAAAATTCAGTCATGTATCCAATCAACAGTCTCTCAAATTGTGACAATGTCCAACCTTAACAGTCTGAAGTGATGATGGCCACCATGTGCACCATATGCACCCCGGATGAACCTCTGTCTTCACTCTTGAGATCTTCGGTTCAACTCCCGTCACGCACCGTCTTGTTGTCCGTCGATCCGCAGCAGCCGTCCTCTTGTTTCGCACTATACTGCTCAGAAGGAATGTGCCTGAAGCTTCACAGTAGACTCTGACTTCACCAAGATGTCTCACCAGTCTCTCTCCACAAGCTTAGCACCACGTTCTAGCAAGACCAATAGCGAACTCTCCTAAGTTGCCAGTGACTGCTCTCGCCGATATGACACCTCCAGTGTTGTTTTCCACAGCTTACCCCCTTTCTGTAGCACGCCGACACCTTCTTCACTGCTGCCGTCGATACAATACCCCAAGTGTTGTCTCACCGCCGCCATATTGCCATCCCCGAGACGCCACACCTTGTCAGCTCCGCGCCGCGCCTACACAACACCCTAAGTGTTGTCTGTCTCTTCTGCAGGCCGCTGATGTTACTCAGCCTCGACACTTACCACCGCCGTCGTGTTGCCGCTCCCAAGGACTCCATGTCTGCTCCACCGCGCCGTCACTTCTCACGACATCCGACGACGCCCCTGGGGGTACCGACGCCGACCCACACCACACTCGGGTCTCACTTCACACTCACATAGGTCTCCAACAGACTTCACATGACTCCCCAGAGGACTTTCCGAGACTCTTCAAGACTCGCTAAGACTGCCCCTATTTCGCAGTTCCGAGGCTTTAATACGGCCTGTTCATTGATGTCAATCGGCGGTGCAACATGGTGACAAGAGGTCTAAAATTAGACATTACATCATTCATACCTGACTAAAGTCATGTACACTAGGGCGTCATCGGGGCGTCCCAATGATGTCACTCGGAGCATTGCAACATACCCAGGAAAGCCTTGACGTCACTGTGGTCGAATCATCGGCCAGTCCACTTGGTATGACGCAATATGCTTACTGTCAGGTCAACACGCAACAGTACATAGTTTATTACAACTACGAACAAAACCAGTCTGTTCACATTACTTAAAGAAATGAAGACACACACATTGCAGTTGTGCAACCGGCTCTCTATCAAATGGACACGTGGGTTTTGTCAAATTAACCATTATTTTCTACTCCAGTATTACACGCAGAGGTACAGACACATTGCGTTGCCGTTTTATTAAGAGTAAATTATGACGAGGAAGCGATCCATACCTTAAAGTCAATTTTGGAAAGATGTAAAAGTGAGGGATTTCTCAAACGACTGATCTTGCAATTTTCTATTCGGGAAGTCAGAGTAGCTGAAAATGAAGCAATATTAAGTCACGTATATTGCCCTTTGGCAGCTTAATTTAAGACGTATAGCTTATTTCACACTTTCTACGAATGAACAATAGACCTCTTTAATGATTGCAAGCAACTTTCGAAGTCTCATGTTTGAAAAAACGTATTTTAAGTAATTTATGGCCATGTCTAAGTGGCCGGTAGAAAAGATACAAAGAGAAACAGAAGCAATTTTGTTAGAAACAGACATCCGCTGCGGTGAGAGGCACATAAGGTCCCTTGGTGGTTACCGAAAACAACAGTTTGTTGCTCGTGGGTAACTGTTAATTGTAACCTGTGCCGAACACAGAATGCGGTTTCTCTTCAGCTCTGTAACTGCTCACCGAGCCAGAGCCAGCAGCGACCTCCTCTGTAAAGAGACGTTGGTCAGGAAAAGTAAGGTCACGTCGCCAACAGCACGATGCAAGCTCAAGTGGTTCAGCTGTGAATAATTTGAAGAACCTTGACCTTGAACCTCTGGCTGGTGAGCGAGCAGCTATGGCTGTACGGCACCTCAAACCACTAAGTGGGCCACCTTCAACTGTCCAAGACGACACGAGCCAATCTCCCAAATCTTGAGCAGCGAACACTATTTTAATCCTTACCGAATACGCACAAAATACAGATTTCACCGTCTCACGTATAATTAATAATAAAAAATTTCTCATTCTAACTACAGTACTGTTGCGTGCCATGTTCCTGGAGGCCAGTGGTCGGCGGCTGTTTCGTAACACCTTGAGGGCTGGCCGATGACTCAAAGCCCGGGTGGCTCATAGTGGGAAACCCGCCTAACCTACGTCATAGATACCTGTCCCAACTGCGTCTTAACCCTTCGAGGGTGGCCTACGTGACTAAAAGCATGTCCGAAACATGATGAAATA
>PNEQ01043402.1:0-10877 GCA_003012365.1 Medauroidea extradentata | reverse complement strand
TGAAGAGTGTCAACTCTTCCGCGCAAGAATGGATTAACGAGATAGCGCAATAGTGGATTAACAAAATTTCAACATCATTTTTATCTGTTTTTTTTACCGTGCACCCCAGATATACTTTTATTTGTTTTTTGTGAAAACGTTGTGAAATACGTTGTTCATAGATAAAACCATTACTCATTATGGTATTTGAGTTAATTAAGTATAAATTAATTTTTTTTTACATTTTTATGTTAACAGACGTGTTATTTTCGGGTTATCCGTGTTTCCTGATTATCCGTGCATAGCGCAGCGCTAATTAACACGGATAATCGGGAGTTTACTGTGTGTGTGTGTGTGTGTGTGTGTATATATATATATATATATATATATATATATATATATATATATATATATGTATATACATACACACACACACACACACACACACACACACACACACACAAGGTGTTTGGTAATTATAGGAACAAACAAAGGGGTATGTCGAGGACGACGAAACGAGCAAATAATGCTAAAATACGTAAGTCCGGAAAACGACTGTTTTGCCGTTAGGATGTATGGACACGTGCCAACATGGTAATGTTACAACACTGTTTTTTTTTTTCGAGGATATATAAAAGCTTTGGTGTATGCCAACCCTGTTGATAGTGTCAACGAACTACAGGAACGCATTAAGGATGGTTGCCACTGCATTCGGAACACACCTGGAATATTTGAACGTGTGCGGGCATCGATGCGAAGACGTGCTGAAGCCTGCCTTCACGTGACCGGCGCCCATTTCGAACACTTGTTCTAGTGTCTTCGTCCACATGTGCAGCATTTCGACGGTATTATAGCGTTCCTGTCGTAACACTGGGAAACCCATTGGTTTCTGGAACTACGTTTATTAGAATTAATTGCTGGATTCATCGTCCTCGACACACCCCACTCGTTTGTACCTATAATTACCAAACAACCTGTGTACACAGTAAAATAAATTTGTACATTTACAAGGAAATTCTTGTAACGTAATATCAGAACATTAACAGTCAGATAATAAAAGTAAGATGTCAGAAACCTTTTTAAAGTGGTTACAAATATCGTATACAACTTTGGGAACTAGTAAAATAATGCTAATGAGCAGATTTTTCGAATTGAAACAAAATAAACCTAGGAGACCTTTCACATTTTACAAAACATTTCGTACTTTACACAAAAATTTTTTTGAAAACTAGTTTCCAAAAAAATGTTCGTAACACTACAAGCAATTATTGTAAAATGAAACAGATATTAGCTGTAAATATACAAAATTTGTTTGTAGATATACAGAAATGTTTGTAAATATACAAAGAAATTTGTAAATTTACAAGATTTTTGTAAATTTTACAAAATATTTTCGTAGTGTTACAAAACACTTTTTTGGAAACTGGTTTCCAAAAAATCTTTCTGTAAAAGTACAAAAATTTTTTTACTGTGTATATAGGCTGTTAAGAAACGCTATGTATTTACAGTATTAACACACACACACACACACATTTAAGTACATGATCAAATTTACTAACGGTCAGAGGCACTTCCCCAGCCGATGACGGTAGCTTGGCGGCCAATATAGTTCTCCCATTGCTGCGACCGGGACGGAAGCCGGATTGGCTGTGTGAATGCTGGAACACAAACACACGTTTACGCGAGTTGTTTCCTTTGTTTTTGGAATTTAATTTAACTAAGACAGCATTATTTTCTGTTTCACGCGCTTAGGAAAGCAGGTATTCATTATTGCTCTAAGTGCGTCGTCATCGTGCGTGGCAATGAAACTGAACCTAACTTCAATTCTTGAATAGCGCGTGTCAATGTGTAGTACGTTTTATATTGGGTGAATTTTTTTTTTTGCAATTCCTACATAATGTGCTTAAATTCACGTGATTCATGGAGACCCGAAAGATTTGCGGGTTAACTGACCTCTATAATGCGGTATTGGGCCTACATTTAGTTGTTTCTGTATCATTGGCTGAGCGTCCACCAGGAGATGTCAAATAAGTCACGGGTCGGTTGTGAATATGGCACGAGCGTACCGATATTCCAATTCTAGCATTTATCCAAAAGAAAACTCAAAATGTTCTGGTCCTTAGTGATTCGTAACGGCTAGTGTGCGTGTCGTATTAATTACTCAGGATGCACAGAAACCCGTATGTCTACTAGCACGTACGTATTTACAACTATAATATTCTTAACTGTAGTAAATATAACACGCGTGTATTTAATGAGTATATCTTGTAATAAATAATTTTCGTAACAACGTAATGTGTACGGAAATATTGTCCAAGCCTATGAAAATGAAAGCAGGTGTAAATTTACGCCTACAAACAGCGGGGTGATCCAAACCGGCTGAAAATATAAATTAAGAAAGGTTGTTTCGAGTGCTGGCTGTATCTCGAATATTTTGCATGTTCAAAGTCGTGTCTGGTAGTTTTACAGTTGCATCAAAAATATTTTATTTAACACAATCTAATATAGATATTCAAAAACACAGTCTGAATGTAATGTTTGTGTACAAATTATTTCAAAGGCTATGGATAAATTACGAAGCAAAACAATAAAGACACATTAGTTACTAGACGGTTTAGCAATTAAAAGTTATAATTACATATGAAAACACAATTATTATCTTGTAAGAATATAAATTGAATTCCATAGCAAACTGGCAGTTACCCGGTAAATTGCAATTGGCTCCATCATAGAGCTATTTTTTCTGAGATTGGATAAATTTAGTTACTTCACTGCAACAATTAAGCAGTAAGCAGTAAAATTTCAATTGTGTACGTTTCAAATTAACCTAAAATGATGGAAAATTGTAAAGTCTGGATGTATTTTAATTAATTAAACATTTTTACGTGAACTTAACTATTTTCCTTTCAAGGCTATCTCGTGTGCAATTCGAAATTCCTGTGGATTTTCCTTTAGTTACCAATAATATACCTATTAACCTTAATGACTGGTTTCGTACAATAGAGCTTACGTGGTTGTTTTTAAGTCACGACGTTAGGCCAAGAAGGCCAAAATTTCAGCTTTGGCGTTCAAACATTAACCCGAGTAGTGTTTTCAACCGTACACTGAGACACGGAATTACTAATTGATTGAAGGCTATTAGAAACTGCCTGGTGATCGAACAAACCTGGTCACATGACTGGAAGAACATGCGTAACCCCAGCAGGTAACTTAATTTAACCGTCTCAGGACAATGGAATGAATAAAAGTGCTTATCAACTAAAAATTTAAACATCAAGAGGAAAAACTAACTATTTTCCCCTCACATTGGTTTGAACCGATGCATTCACAGTTGAACTGTTACAGTTTACTGCTAACGTTCGGCCTTGGAAATCGAAAGTTAAACCAATCACAACAATGACCGGTATTTCCATGTTGCCATTCGTAACTCTCCCGATAACCGTTATGTTCTAACCTAGAAAGACCCAGTAGGAATATTTGAGGGAAAATAATGTGATTTGTCATGTAATTCAAGGTTTTAAATGTAAATACTACCGATGATATTATTATTTGCTCATTATAGTAGGAAACGTTTTTCACAATAGTCTTTCGGACAATCAATACATCCAAAAATACAATATTCAAAGTCTGTTGCTATTGGATGTACGCTCAATTATTGCGACTGAATTGCTTTCTTCTTTGAGTCAGCTGCCTACATTTACAGTTTTTAAGTGTGTAAACCCCCTTATTGGTGTTCAAGTAGGATAAAATCCTAATTCGATATTTTTATGAAATAGTGTTAGTTTTGTAGACAATTGATAACAGTTTCCTCCAACGAAAAAATTTTACCTCGCATAGTCATCTCGTACCGGTGCGTCAAAGCTAATATTTGCATGTTACGAAGCCATGTTCTCACAAGTATCGTCTACTGGTTCGTGAAAATTATAAATTTATGATTTTATCCCACTTGGACACTCTTAATGCATCAAAAACTCACGGACCGTCGAAGGTAATCTTCTCCACCAGCTTGATGAGGGCGATGTCGTTCTCACCGGTTATCTTGTTCCAGCCGGGGTGTTGAAAGAGATCGAAGCTCGTGATGGAAACCCTCGGCTTCTCGTTATAGTCCAGTGTGGACATTCCCACGCCAACCTTCGGCGGATATATGGCCCTGGAAGATATTTAGAGATACAGGTAATGCCAGGACAAAGTGTTGCAATTCTACGTGGCGATAGCACACGAGAAAACTATTTCAAAATGGATTAACAGTTTGCGCATGGATTGAATCCTAGTGGCAATAAAGTTACCTCTTCAAATGATAAGTAAAATACCTCATGAACTTAACGGGTGTTCTACTTTAAGGGGTATGGAAAGGTACGATGTCGAGGGGATGACTGGAATGCGTAATCGTCAATAAAATATTCACTACTCAACAAAATCCGATGAGATTGTTTTGTCGAGTAGACATTTTATCTGCGGACATTCATTTACATTTACTACGCGGTAGTATGCTTTACTTTCGAGTAAAAAAATTAAATTAAAAAAAAAATGTAACATCTGTAAACCTCTCGCACAGAGATTTTCGGGTAGGTAAATAATTTTAAAATCGAAACGCCAGTATTTTTGAAATTCGGTTATTGTAGAGGCATAAATATTATATTAAAAATTATTAAAATTGAAGTTTTCACTTTTTGCAGATTTGGTGGCGTGCCATTTGTTGGCACATGCTCATTTGTTTGTTTGTTTTGTTTTGTCTAGTTCGTCTATTCGTAGTGGTAACTAGGTATAAATTTTTATTTTGGCAAAGTTACTCCACCCCAGCACTGTTTATTTCTTTAATCTTCGGTGAAATTGTAATAACAGTAAACTGCTTATTACTTTATATAGACAATTTCAGGTAATTATTTATGTGCAGTTAATGCAGTGTTGTATAATTATGGAACAGTTCTTGTGCAATATTTCTGACCAACTCTAATCATGATCTGATCATATGTGTTTTCAAACGTATGAAACAAATTTTTTATTGGTAAAAATTGAATTAAAATATATTTTGATTATTAAAACACGTGTGTGTTATGTTAGGAAGTATTGCTCGATACTGTCGAAACACTATTTTGGTAATATCAAGTAGCTACGACTCTAAGCCGGCCTATAACCTCTAGGTATTCCTTTGTCTCGACCTTGTTGTTTCTTACACATCATGGCGTGAACATCAGCCAAAGGTTTAGTGCTCTTTATCGTTTTGTAATGTCGTAATTCGACAAGTTTTCCGCCTAGGGTGAGTTTATTCTTTCTCTTTATTATCTTTTGCGCCCTAGTGTTACTTTGTTTTTACGACGTTCTTCTTTTAAAAAATTACTTGTTTGCTTGTTTAATGTAGCGGTCCCCGCCACGCGGTTTCAACTCTTTGCTATGTAGAAGGAAATGAAGCCTATCCAGTATTTGAGGGATTTGGCTTGTCTACATCTTCCGAAGTAGAAGTAACATTATTTCTACTCGTCCTTTTGTTGTACCGTCATAGGTAGCCATGGGCGAGATGGAAAAGTAACATCTTTCGGCGGTGGCAAGAGTGTCCCAATGAAGGACAGCCAGGAAAGTCCAGCCTATATATTTATTTTCCTTCTCTCGTCCTAACTACTTGATGTGCACACAGCACTGATTATTGAAATTTGAGACTTTATTTAATATTCGATTACAACCTCTGCAAAATTAATTGAACAACGAAAATTGAAAATTTGTTAAAATATGTAAAATTAAAATGTAAGTTAATTAATTTTTTTTTGTTGGGGATCCCCTAGTTTAATTTATTTATTATGATATTCTTAAGCAATACGTGCTTTTTTTGATTTGTTATTGCATTAATTAATTTACAAACACCAAATAATTACTCATTGTGCAAAGATTTTATTGTTCTAATCAACTAATCAAGGTATTAAATTTTTTTTTCTGAATTCTTATTACAATTTTATTTACTAGACCTGACTCTTTTCATAAAGTTTAATATTCAAAGGCTCTCATGCTTCTAAATTAAAATAAAATTAATTTTTGTATGGTCTCTTAAATTAATAATTTTTTATGTGAAGTGTTGGGGAAAGGAGGCTCGGCCCTTTCTCTGATCTATAATAAGGAGCACCGATCAACAACTTGTGTCCACGTTAGTGCTGTTTTCCCCTCTCTTTGCTTAGCTGACCTAGGAGCTGTCTTGATCGGTTTACCCTATTGGTTTACCCTTCCTGGACCTCCTAGGTTGGTAGGTAAAGTTTGGGGGAATTACATCCAAGCAGTACAGTGGTTTCAAGACCTTATTTTTCTAAAAACTCTTTTTAAATTTTTACTCAAAAGTATAGCATACTACCGCATAGTGGTATATAAATAAACATCCACTGAAAAAAAAAATATCTACTCGGCAAAAATAAAAGTAATCGAATTCTGATGATTGACTATTGAGTATTCCAGTCGTCCGCTCTACACATCGTACCTTTTTACCCCTTAACGTGACTCCCTACATTATTACAGTGCTCGATGATTGTACACAAATGGCTAAAGTCTGCGTACTCTCAAGAAAAAGCGAAGCAGTCAACGATTTAAAGTACTACATTGAAGAAAGAGAACGATATTTTGTTTCTAAAGTCTACAAAATACGTTCAGGTAATGGTGGAGAATATATTAGCACGAATTTGAAAAATTGGTGCAAGGAGAAATCAATTGTTTTGGATTATACAATCCCATACACTCCTCGTTGTAGAGTAGCATTGCGAAATAAAACGGCGTTTAATGGTAGAAGTGGGATACTTGGTACACTGAAAGTAAGTTATTAAGGTGTCAATTTAAGATGTGGAGCCACTTCGAATTCGTCCCTGATAAGTAGCTATGACGTCATCAAAATGGCCGACTCACAAAATTGATAAATAGCTATATCTCGGGAACCGTTCAATGGATTTAATTTTTCTTTGCGGCAAGTTAAAGCTATTTTATTTAGGAATAAATGCCAATAAAAATGTGAATTTAAAAAGTTATTTTATTATTTATAATATTTTTTTTTTTTTGGTATTTTTAATGGCGAAATTGTTTTTACATTTAGAATGAACATTATTCTTCTCTAATGGAAGGACTTATATTTACATTACTTAAAAAAGTAAACACCATGCAAATTATATAAATATATATGTATATATTGGTTTGCTCATAAACTTTCAAATACTCATTTAATAAATACAACACTTTAAATAAAATACATCTCATCAATATGCCTGCTTCCCATGTGTAATGAGCTTTTTCGTTTTGAAAACCATAGCAAAATTTTATATTCCTGTTGCTACATGTAAATTACATTAAGTTTTTTATGAAACCATAATTTAAAAAAATAACATCTATATGAATTTTGAATATCGCAGTAAATATGAACCACTGAGACAAAGATTAACTTACTGTAAATGTATTAATAAAATGATAAAATATAAAAATGCTACATTACAGCAATATAAAGCATAACTATATTCTGGAGCAATATGCTATCTTTGTTTCAGGTAGTGTGACAAGCTTTTGATGCGATGGCTACAAAGACAAACAGGTTCAGGTTTGCTGATGAAGTAGATGAGGATGAGTCCCCAGGTAAGCCATTGGACTGGAATATTTGCATGATATGCCAAAAAAGAACAAGAGAAGGGCTAATATGTCCAGCATTGAATACGAAAATGCTGGCTACTAAACTCTGGCTGCAAACTTAGAAAAATTGGAAAATATGAAGTTTCTGATGGTATAAATAAAAATACACAGCTTGAAAACAAAGGAAAGCATTGCAGAAACTTTTATTAAAAACCAAGCAAAATTGCATAAAACTTGTGGGCTGAAATACAATGACACAAAAGTAAAAATAATTGAAAGTAAAAAGGCTAAAGATGAAACCAGGCACAGCGATGAAGAAGAATCTTCAACAGATGACTCGGCTTCAGTGAGACCAAAGAGGATAATACAAAAGAGAAATTCCCAGATGTTTTTTTTTTTGTAGTGTGGGGCCTAGTGACGGGAAAGTATTACATCGTGTAAGTTCAACACTAATCACAATACATAGAGTTCGTTAAAAAAGAATGCACACTCTGGCAAAACCATTGTACGAACCCATAAAAAAAGATTTTATTTTTTTCCTAAAATGAAAAACATTAACAAATCATCTGATTTAGTGAAGTCTCTAAAGAAAGACGTAAATTTTTTTCAAAGTTATTTGTAATAAGAAGTACGAGAAAAATGCCAATGAAGGTATTTTTCAGCTACGAAAACCATCCATTTCCGCCTTCACTTTCAGCGCAGGGCAATCTTCGAAAAGGAAACGAATCTGCCTTAGTAAGATTTTTGGAAAATGCCGCAGAAACTGATTATGGTATTGATAATGACTTTCACTGGGGCGATTCGTGTGAGGATAAGCCGGAAGAAATGACAAGATTTCTTCAAGAACCTTGCATGAATTCTAATGATGAGAGCTCATCTATTTCAGTACAAGCCATCATTTACGATGGACCAGCTCTAGTGCAGATTCTGCAGCCAAGAACTGAGAAGACATATGGATATCTCTTTATGAATCATATACTGGATGAAGCCAATAAGTTAAATGCAACCAGAATTTATATTGTATGGGATATCTACAGTGAAAAAAGTATTAAATCCTATGCCAGAGGATGTCGAGGTTCAGGAGAACGGCGACAAGTTAGAGCCAGTAACACCTTGCCAAAGAACTGGCACTAGTTTCTGAAAAATTCTGAAAACAAAAATGATATATTTTGTCTTCTAGCACATGAATTTGTAGCTAGTCCACTCTTTCGGAATTTTCAAGTATTTTCAACTGTTGGTGAACACGTGATAACAAATGCAATCATGAAGAGGCTAATTCTAGAATTTTCGTTCATGCTTTAAATGCTGTAAAAATGGGTTTACCCAAATTAGCATTCGGACAGTTGACACCGACGTTGTAGTCCTCTGCATATCATTTTTTCATGAAATGCATAAATAAGGCCTTAAACGATGTGGATTAGATTTGGATCTGGGAAAGATTTTCGCATCATTTCTGTGCATCAAACAGCGGGGATCCTGCCTGAACAGAAGTCTGTGACTTTACGTGGTTTTCATGCTTTCTCGGGTTGCAACACCACTTCTTTCTTTGCAGGATGCGGGAAGATAACAATGTGGAAAACATGGAGCGCATTTCCAGGCTTTTGAATTCTTGTCTCATCCCCAAGAAGAGATACCAGAATAAATATTTCGCAACGGCAACGATAAGTTGTTATGTGTTATTGTTTGACAAAAGAGTGTGAAACTGTTAATGAAGTTCGAGAAATTATTTTCACTAACCATAACAAAACAATGGAGAACATTCCCTCGACAGCTGATGCTCTAAATCTTCATGTTCTACGAAGTTGTTGTCAAAGTGGGCACAAGTGGGGGCAGCTTAAAGTGGGAATTGCATTACCTGACATTGAAAAGAGGGGCTGGACTTATATGCAGAATAATTACTACCCTAAGTGGACAACTCAACTAGAAGTTTCACAAGCACTGCGAGAATTTGTTAGCTGTCTGTGTACAAAAGAATGCAAAGAAAATGTGTGTGGTTGCAATAAATATGGTTTAGTGTGCACATTACAATACAAACACTGCAAAGAAGGATGTCAATAAATGTTATTTCTTTTTTTATTTTAAGCATTTTATATATATATAATAATATATTTATGTGTTTATTAAAATGTGCTTATGAATGCTTAAATTTTAATCTTAATTGAACTTGGTGACAGAAACTTTATGTCCGAAGTAAACTGGACTTGGTTGCAGCAAGATAAATCAGTCGCAGCAGTGTTCGACGAATAATGAAATCTGAAACTTGCCCAATTTTACATTGTCCAGCTAGAGTGACACATTGGATCAGTACGTTTCATTAGGTGAGAAATCACTTTTATAAATTGAAAATAAATGATAATATATTATTTGCTGTCCAGTCCATAATTTTTCAATAAATAATGTTTAAAAAATTTATGTTGTGCAAACAATTATATATATATGTATACGTATTTGATTCACTTTTCTATTCAACATAGGTTTAGTTCATCCATTAGAGAAGAAAAATGCTCATTCTAAATGTAAAAACAATTTCGCTATTAAAATTACCAAAAAAGTTATAAATAATAAAATGACTTTTTAATTCACCTTTTTATGAAAACACTCTCTCATATACATTTATTCCTAAATAAAATAGCTTTAATTTGCCGCAAAGAAAAATTAAATCCATTGGATGGTTCCCGAGATATAGCTATTTAACAATTTTATGAGTCGGCCATTTTGTTGACGTCATAGCTACTTATCAGGGACGAATTCGAAGTGGCTCCACATCTAAAAATGACACCTTAAGCACTTACTTTCAGTGTACCAAGTTTCACACATCTATCATCAAACGCCGTTTTCAACACAAAAACCCCATTTTGCTACTCTACTATCAGTGGAATGGTGGTGCTAAAAGACTCAATAGAACTTCGATAGAAAAAATCACGTGCACGACTCTTAGAATCTTATCTTGATAGAACCCTGTAGAGCGAAGCTCTCTACACTGCAACTTATTTTATGAACAGAAATCCGACATCATGCTTAGAATGCACACCAGCAGAAATATGGCTATGTGAAAACTTGATCTCTCAAATATCAAATTATTTGGCGCCAAAGCTTATGCTAAAAATCTTGGTCATTTGAAGAAGCTAGATAAACGTTCCCAAAAATGTATTTTTGTTTGTTATGGGACAAATGGATACAGATTATGTGATCAAAGTGAAAAGAAAACCGTAACTACTCGATGATGTTACAATCATCAGAGAACTATACTCCTTAAAAAAAAAAAAAAAAAAAAAAAAAAAAAAAAAAAAAAAAAAAAAAAAAAAAAAAAAAAA
>PNEQ01043401.1:0-20187 GCA_003012365.1 Medauroidea extradentata | reverse complement strand
CACCAACCGATGTAGAAGCCACACCAACCGATGTAGAAGCCACACCAACCGATGTAGAGGCCGCACCAACCGATGTAGAAGCCGCACCAACCGATGTAGAAGCCACACCAACCGATGTAGAAGCCACACCAACCGATGTAGAAGCCACTCCAACCGATGTAGAGGCCACACCAACCGATGTAGAAGCCGCACCAACCGATGTAGAAGCCACAAGAAACCGATGTAGAGGCCACACCAACCGATGTAGAGGCCACACCAACCAATGTAGAAGCCACACCAACCAATGTAGAAGCCACACCAACCGATGTAGAGGCCACACCAACCGATGTAGAAGCCGCACCAACCGATGTAGAAGCCACTCCAACCAATGTAGAGGCCACACCAACCGATGTAGAGGCCACACCAACCGATGTAGAAGCCGTACCAACCGATGTAGAAGCCTACTCCAACAAATGTAGAAGCCACTCCAACTGATGTAGAAGCAGCTCCAAGTGATGCATTGGCACATGGAAATGAATACCTTAGTGGTGGTGTTGATGGCTGAATTTTAATTCTCAAAGTGTGGTCCTTCCCTTTGCTATGTGAAACCAGCACACTCCTCCCCATAGTATCAATAACATTTTTGTCACATACACTACATTTGGCATTATATAAATCGTTGGGTTCAGGCCTCAACCAAATGAACTCTTGCTCTCACTTGCAATTATATTTTATCTTGTTTCGTTGCGCACACATCATGAGTATAACAATAGCTTACTTACCTATGAATACAAAATATCCTCATCCATCTAAGCTACAACATTGTAGGAAAATTGGTTCACAGGGCCTACAATTAAAAAATAATCATTCAACCAAACACAATGTAGACGATTTGTCACTTTTCACATCGACGGAAATAGTATGCCAATTCTGAAAATGGTTGGCGGCATTGCAAAAATATACTGGAGAGCAAAACATTTTACAATGATGTCAAAACGATACCAACACTCAACGACTGCAGCCTTCATAAAACTTGTTTTTTGTAAACGAATTCCAATAACGAAAACGTAAGCGCGATAACAACACAAAATTGAGATGTCGGTGCATCATCTTTGTTCGGCACGCTATGCTACAGCGTTACCAATATTTGCGTGTTTGTTTCTCGTATCAAGCAGCAAAAATACAAGTACCACATACCAAATATTTTATGCACTTCATACAATCACCCAAAGCCATGTTAAAATCTGTGCAAGTGTACGAAAATTCTCGCGGATACAGCAACTCTGGTACCGTAACTTTACATCTTCGAGCTCATACAAACCATCGGATAGTCAGCCTTCCAAGTTCCCTTCCCCATTCAAACAACCACCATATCATATAACCTTTTTTGTTGTCCTCATACCATGTAATTTACTGTTCGCTGATTAGAACTAATGAGATTAGGGCGTCTAAAGTTTTGGACAAATTTCCCGACATCATTAAGCTTGGAGCCTTTGGACATCGTATGAAATTCCCGTACACAACAACTATTTTCCTGTACATTCCTGCACATTCCCGTGTAGAAAAATATACCCACACATATCCCGTACATCCTGTATTTTCCCATTGGATGGACACCCTGAAATACATACATCCGTATTTTTAGCACATAAATACGCCGTGTTATCTTAACACTGACTTTAGAATTATTACCTAAATGTAACTAAACATTTAATCATATGGTTTCAAGCAACTAAATATTTAGATTACAAATGTCTGTTCTACAAGTACAAGAATATGCAAAGCTGTACCGATATTTTTTCCCTTCATATTCTATACATTTTAGTGGGTTTAGATTTTAAACTATAATTTACAGAATATTTGGAAAGAAACATTTTGGATACTTAAAAATAAATGTACGGTATTGTTTTGTCATAAATCAATTTTCCTAGACACTGTAGGCCCCAGCAAGATATAACTAGCGCGACGTGGTGTCACACAGATGAGCTATACGTTTTACCTAGGAAACTGCTCCGAGAATTTATGCTAGCAAAGACCGATCTAGTCTAATCTTTACTCAATGGTCCTATACAGCAAGCGCTAGATGCTGTGTCTTAGGTACAGAGACAGGCAGGCCATAAAAGCTAGACTGGCTCATGTATCTACAACAGTGTCGCCTTTATGCGCGGCACGAGAATACAGTTTACAGTATTTTGGTCGTTGGCCTTTTCCATTGGGACTCTTATATAAACAGTGACCCTAATTTTTTTTACGGAAAGTGCGAAATAAAGTCCAGAGCGTGCTTTTCTATTTTGTTTAATGATTACAGTTCGTATTATTAACATGACAACAGTCTGAAAAAACAGTTTTTTAGAAATTTTGAAGTGCCCCGAAAACATGTTTCTAAGCATATTTAGAAAAAAAAATAGAGATGCATGGTTTTAAATGTGTTTTCATTTAGTAGATAATGTACAGAACAGATATCAAGTATTACAACTTAAAAAAAAAAAATCTCTTAACACGCTTCAACAATGTTCATGCGCCAGCCGTATAGGGCTCTTAACGTTAAAGTGAGTGAATTTGTGTTGCGTTCAAATAAAATAATGATGAGTTTATTTCACGTACAGTAGTGCACTTTAGCAGGCAAAACTTTGCTTTCAAATTTTGTAACATTTATTTTTATTTTTTAAAAGTGTTGTCCGAGTTATTCTAACCCTACAACATTGCTTTCCGGATGAATGAGAAATTATTTTTTAAAAAATCTTTCGAGTCGGAGTTATAACATTTATCTGAGAAATATTTAAAATATGTGAAGCACAATAAACCACACATAATACTTCTTTAAAAAGTAAAGTATTTTAATTAATTAAATGTAATTGGTTGAATACAAAAGAATGCTGCGTGCATCACGTTTGTCATTGGTGATTTGTAGTCTTGTTCCACGGCAAGCTCTATTATATCAGCCTATACACTCTGATCACATAGCAGGTGTGTTCTTAAGACTGCTGTGTTTTACTGGATATCTTCTTCCTTACCTGACAGGACACTGTACCTGCACTTTCACAAATTGTTCTGTGCAAGCATGGACAGCACTTAGCACCGCCTGACATAAAAAAATTTACGCTTCGCCAATAGCGTGTGTACAATACAACATATACAAACTCCGGTATACTTCGCAGTTACGGTATGCCTTTAGTAAGCAACTTCCCAATAACAACAGAAATACTGATGATTGGAGCAGATTCTATGAAACACATTATTAACTAATAAATGAGTATGATGCAAATTTATTTTATTTTACGCAAACGTACTAATATATGTAAGGCTATTTTTGATAAGGTGAGCCGTTTTCAAAAATATTTTGTTTTTGCAGTTTATATTTGGGAATTGTGTTCGGAAATTCATATTACAAACTTCTAGGGATAATAAAGAGGACTGAATAGACAATATTTTGAATAGGAAGCCACGTATGGAAACGTACCGTGCTAAAGCCATTATAAAGTGTCTGATGTGCCGGTGTTAGCCATGATCTTAGCCACATATAATTTTTCGTTTGAATGCCCTTCTATGTTTCTCATACAAACATAGATAATTAAATTACCAAAAATGTGTCAAATGTATGAGTATACAACAAATCGAAGTAACGTATACATTTTTAACAGTAATGTGTTAATGGAAAAAAATCATTATATGCTTTATTGGTTTCCACGAACATGAATCAAAATTGACAAAATATTGTTCATAGAATACATTACAAACAACAAAATCAATACAATTAACCAATTATTTTAATTAATAGTGGTACCAAAGTGAAATCAAATATTTAATACGTGAACATTCAAAATGTAACATACTCTCTAAACGCACTTATTAATGACTAAAACCACAAACCCCAGTAAACAGAAATTCATCCACTATTAGATTTCTTTGCATTAAAATAACCCTTAAAACCTGTTTTACGCAGCACAATATTTGACATAAATTTTCTTTATTTCTTTAGTTGAAATCACAAATTCTGAAATTACGGCCACAAGCAGCACAAATTGAGCACAAATTACAGTGTTATAATTACATTTTCCTAGAAACAATTATTTAATTAAGTGGTGGCTAGCTTGACGTCAAGTTGGCCAACATATTTTATTGTCGAATAATTGCTCTATTTGAAAGGCACAGATTCTGTAACTTGGAAACAAATAAGCACAAACTGATCATTAAATATGTGTGCATTTTGAAAATTTAAATCAGAAAATGTGGTGGCCAATTTGAAATACAACCAGACCTGGCACACGGCACGGGAAGAGGTCTGTGGATAGTGTACAATTTTCTTTAGTTTTTTGAAGACCATCCCATTCACAGCCTGTGTCTGCTGACATCACTTAACCATACTGTTATGGCACGAGACCAGAGCACATTCGTAAAGTGCGATGTCGGAGGTCGCTGAACATCTGGGACAAGTTACTAAACAGTGCGATGGTGGAACGTCTGCAGCCTCGAGGGCATTATAACACGCCCAAGCATACTTCCGCCAGTAAATGTGAATAACGGGGACATGTTTGTAATACTTCGTGACTATTAAATAGGCACATAAAGTGGAGAGGGAACTGTCTGATGCCATATGACCAACAGGATGCCAGAATGCTGCCCGAGATGCTGAACTGTCATGCTCGACCGTCGTAACCACGCCCACAACCAGCCTGCCCGGGTTATTAGAAGGTGAGACACAGCAAACCATAACTATACAGTAACTAGACTATTTACATTGCTGTGGCCCGAGAACTAAGTAAAGCTCCTCTGCAGGTAACTTTTAATGTAACTGAATTGTGCAAATTATAATTACATATTTTTATACTTTTACGGGTCATTCTAAAAAAAGGTGATATATTATGTCCACCCAAAAATGTTACAAAAGTATTGTTTAAAAGAAAATTTTGTACTTGGTAATGCATTGCTACAAAACATACAAAACATATAAATTACCTACATTTCTTGAGAAGTTTAATTTTATAAATTTTTTCCCCACAAATAAGTAGTACAGAGAACCCTCGATAACTCGGACTAAAAGGGGGAAGAAGCTGTCCAAGTTACGATTTGTCCGTATTATCGAGGGGTGCTCGGGAAGGTGGGGTAATCAAGTCATCAATCACAAGAAACGCGAAGAAATTAGTACGCTATCATTTCTACAAGCAAAAGGGACTGCAATAAACACTGTTTTGTACGTAACTATTAGATCAAGTTACAGGAGGGCCGCCATGCAGTGGGAAATTAATGCTAACGTGGAGGACTATGAAAGAATGTCCAACAGTGTGGGTAGGCAGATCATTATATATTTTTTATGCTACTTCTGGCTGATGCTTTTTTTTTTTATCTCTGTGCTAGAAGCTAGCACCAAGGCACCCTTCTATCACATAAAAGATTTTGTCTGGCTGGCGACAGCCAATGTGCGTGCACGTTGCACGTGTGAGAGAGATAAGAAATGATCGTTGGAGATAAGCTAGGGAGGTTGCGAGCGGAAGTAGTCAAGGTCAACCGGTACAGTCTCATGCAATACAAACACCGCACGTGACCACACGCATCTCACACAAGATGTTTACATTGAAAAATACCTTACGTCCGTATGTCACAGCGTAGGGGCAGCAGCCAGCTGCTAGCCAGATAATTACTCTACCCTCCTACAAATTTACAAAAATAATTTTCCTCGTATACACGAATAAAAACGGTACTATAATTAATAACCCTTCTGGATCACTGTACATATGTGAACACATTTTACACTACTAATATTAAAATTTAATTTTATGTATGTAAATTGCATCATAGAACACATAATTTACAGCTTTGTTCTTACACAAATCGTCATATTATAAAGCAATAAAATTTTAATAATGTTCTACAGAGTTACCGTATTTACTCGCGTGATCACCGCATATATTTGACCAAATTTTAGGCCCAAAAAATGGGGTGCGACCATTATAAGGGGTTTTCAAAAAAATTACCTTCTACATTTTTTTGGTGTAGAATATAACAAATGTACATTTTTTTCTATATTTACTCGTTCATAACGTGACCATTTCTTATAAAATAAAGAAAAAGATTTTGTCTGTGCATAGTAAAGATGGAAAAATTAACACCACAAAATCTTGTTAATCCATTCATGTGCGTCACTCAATGAAAATCGTTTAAAATTATCCCGAATAAGACGTTTATATTTTACAGTCAATTACATGCACGCTTTTATTTCCCGTGAAGTAGTTTATAAACAAATCCGATTCACGCTTAAAACGTTACAACTCTCCAGACGCCGTTACGTTATCAACAGACCATCATCAACCAGCGAGCGTGACTCATCGTGTCCGGCTTGGGCATGCATGTTGTGTTGTTCTTTCACCACCCACATCGGCTCTTGAAAACATCGTTGTTAAAGGGGCGTAAAACCATCTCACCAATTTTTCTACATCGCAATGCGAAGCAATGATTTTTAATTTTTCTTTAATGTCCGGAACAATTTGTTTTGCAGCCCTGAAATAATTGCACATACCAGAACAAAATAATTTTCCGTTTATGTGTCATTGTAACCCGTAGTTACCGTCATTTCACAAGCACCATGCTGAAATGTTTGTTTACGACACACGTGCGTGCCTGGCTCGCAGGACGAAGAGGGAGGAAAGATAAAGAAGTGAGATGTCAGCCTGCTGCATTGCATCTTTACTCGCCCGTCGCGCACCTCGCTAGCAACATTTTACCACACGGAACTTGCCAGATATTTACTGTGGGATTATTAAAGGCCAAGTAGCGATGGACGACTACGTTATAAAGTTTAATACTGTTCTAAAATATGTGATGAATTTAAATCCAGCAGAAACGATTTATTATGTCTTTTAACCAAGAAATAATTAATTAAAAATTATTAATTTTTTTTTTAAATTCTGCGAGCATACAATATTCACTAGCTTTTGGTGGCACTATCTCAAAAAGAAAAAAACATATTCATACTGTGGTGAAAATTTATATATTATTTACAAATACTTAATAGTAGTGTACTATACTTACTGTGTATATGGTGTACTGTGCTGACGAAATATATTTGTTAAAGTGGTTAAGTTTCAAGATAGTGTAGGTGTGTAGGGAGTGAAACCTGAATATCCACATTAACAGAACACACAAGACAACTGAAAAACAATTATGATTTTAAAAAAACAATGTAATTTACTATTAGAAAAAGATTTGATATCATAAGAGGAAACTGACTGAAATTTAAAATTAAAACATAGCATTCAAAATCACACAGTTCTGAAATCGTGTTCTGAAGTTAAAATTATCAACTACCAATAAAATAGTAGCACTCCAAATGATTAAAATTTATCCTCACAGTTTAAATATCAGTTCAAATAAATGTCTCAAATAATAACTCGGCTGCTCAAATATAAAGACCAATTCCCCCAGGACTTCTGGGTACAGGAATATACAGTTATCCTTAAAAAAAATGTTTAAATCGAGAAATAAATAGTTTAAGCCCTGGAAAAGTTCAACTTACTCATCCTAATAACACTTATAATCCTTCGAAAGTAGATTGGAACCAAACTATTTGCAGTAAAATACTAAATTGTGGGTGACAAAGAAATGTTTTAATTTTCACTTAGCTAGCCAAAATGGGTTAAAACGGCATCCTCTTCTTTCTTGATGTTCACTATTAAATTACTATTGTAATTCCTATCACTTGACCCTCTCCTTTCATGGTCGGCGAGCATACAATATTCACTAGCTTTTGGTGGCACTATCTCAAATTCCTGTACTTAGGATTGGGCCCAAATTCAAACAATTTCTTTAGGACATAAAATAATCTGTCACTATTAGTTTGAAGAAGCCACCAAAAAGTCCCTGTAGCAAACATAAAATTAAGGACTACAAATTCATAATCTCCAATCCTTAATTAAAATAGTGAAAATGTGTTATATATTGCGAGTAAACAAAAATATAATAAAATTATTACTCAAATATTAATAAAATAACAATCAGCAATTAAAAATTATTACATTTACTGTAATTACAACTCTGGATAAAACCATTTAATATTAATTAGGGACTCGTTCTCGGCATAGAATCGCCATGTTGTCATATTAAATAAATTACGTCTGGGGCTTCTAAAAATATGGTAAAATATTACAAATACACTTAAAACACATAATATAGCATAAAAATTTTGTTGTTAGTGGTTAAAATACATTTCTGTGACTTTTAATATAAGTTAAATTTACCATTAATGCATTTACTATAATATCCATACTGCATACGTCACAATACACTGACATGTCAAAAGAACCTAATATTTCTAGTAATCGAGAGCATAAAAGTGTAAGCATATCAGTTTAAACACTACAAAATGTTGACCTTTCGAAAATAAAAAAGTACAAGTGACATGTGCGTGTAAGAACTAAACGTTGCAATTACATAAGATGATTATATCTCAATTTTTCTTTCACAAAACTTATAACCTCTCAAATTCATATTATTTCTGCTAAATGTATGGTATATGCTACAAAATTGACTAATATAATATATATTTTAGCATACTTATTCCCAGAAGGAAAATCTGCCTAAATCACATTTTTCTTATACAGAGGCATTTTTTACAATTACCTTACGTTGCAAAACAAGATTATGAAAACAAAGTGATAAAATACATAACTAGACTAGTATCGTCAGATCGCCCACTATTTTCATTTTCAATTATTTATCAATACATTAATAACTATAAAATTATTATCAACGCACACAAATTTGTTTTAACACACAGTTTTCTAAAAAGTAAAATATAACAAAATAAACGCAATATGTTTCTCGCAAAGTATTGTACAGTCAACACAGAGCAGATACAGTGAACCCTCGATAACTCGGACCTCGATGTCCCGGACTTCAGATAACTCAGACAGAATTTTTAAAAAATTTTTAATAATTTTTAATTAATTATTTTTTTGTTAAAAGACATAAAAAAAACGTTTCTGCTGGATTTAAATTCATCACATTATATTTTAGAACAGTATTAAACTTTATAAAGAAGTCGTCCATCGCTACTTAGCCTTTAATATTCCCACAGTAAATATCTGGCAAGTTCCGTGTGGTAAAATTTAATTTTTTATAGCAAGGCGCGCGACACGCGAGTAAAGATGCAACGCAGCAGGCCGACCTCTCACTTCTTTATCTTTCCTCCCTCTTCTGCCTGCGAGCCAGGCACGCACGTGTGTTGTAAACAAACATTTCAGCATGGTGCTTGTGAAATGACGGTAACTACGGGTTACAATGACACATAAACGGAAAATTATTTTGTTCTGGTATGTGCAATGAATTCAGGGCTGTAAAACAAATTGTTCCAGACATTAAAGATAAAATTAAAAATCATTACTTTGCATTGCGATGTAGAAAAATTGGTGAGAAGGTTTTACGCCCCTTTAACAACGATGTTTTCAAGAGCCGATGTGGGTGGTGAAAGAACAACACAACATCCAAGCCTACGATCCATGCCCAAGTCCGACACGACGAGTCACGCTCGCTGGTTGATGATGGTCTGTAACAGCGCCTGGAGAGTTGTAACGTTTTTAAGCGTGAATCGGATTTGTTTATAGACTACTTCCCGGGAAATAAAAGCGTGCATGTAATGGACCGTAAAATGTAAACGTCTTATGTGGGAAAATTTTAAATGATTTTCATTGAGATACGCACATGAATGGATTAACAAGATTCTGTAGTCTTAATTTTTCCATGTTTACTATACACCGACAAAATATTTCTCTTTATTTTAGAAGAAATGGTCACGTTATGAACGAGTAAATATAGAAAAAAAATTTACATTTGTTATATTTTTCACAAAAAAATGTAGACGGTAATTTTTTTTAAAAACTCTTTTAATGGCCGCACCCTATTTTTTTGGCCTAAAATGTGGTCAAAAATAAGCGGCGATTACGCGAGTAAATATGGTAACCCTGTAGAACATGATTAAAATTTTATTGCTGTATAATATGACAATTTGTGTAAGAATAAAGCTGTAAATTATGTGTTCTATGATGAAATTTACATACATTATATAAAATTTTAAAATTAGTAGCGTTAAAATGTGTTCACTAATGTACAGTGACCCAGAAGGTTTGTTAATTACAGTACCGTTTTTATTGGTGTATACTAAGAAAATAATTTTTGTACCTTTGTAACGTTGTAGGAGGGTAGAGCAACTATCAGCCTAGCAGCTGGCTGCAGCCCCTACGCTCAACGCTGTGACATACGGACGTTAAGGTATTTTTTAATGTAAACATCTTGTGTGAGATGCGTGTGGTCACGTGCGGTGTTTGTATTGCATGAGACTGTACCGGTTGACCTTGACTACTTCCGCTCGCAACCTCCCTAGCTTATCTCCAACGATCATATCTTATATCTCTCACTTGTGCAACGTGCATGCACATTGGCTGTCGCCAGCCATACGAGAACTTTTATATGACAGAAGGGTGCCTTGGTGCCAGCTTCTAGCACAGAGATAAAAAAAAAGGATCAGCCAGAAGTAGCAGCATAAAAAAATAAAGATCTGACTGCCCACATTGTTTGACATTGTTTCATAGTCCTCCATACAGCGTTAATTTTCCCACTGCATGGCGGCCCTCCCGTAACTTGATACGATTGTTACCAACAAAACAGTATTTATTGCAGCTTCTTTTGCTTGTAGAAATGATAGCGTACTAATTTCTTCGTGTTTCTTGTGATTAATGACTGATTACCCCACCTCCTCGAACACCCCTCGATAACACGGACAAATCGTAACTTGGACAGCTTATTCTCCCTTTTAGTCCGAGTTATCGAGGGTTCACTCTATATACATTACAATGCAATGTGTTGTAAATAAAATAACTGGACCTGTGCTCAGTTCAGGTCACAGGTTCCAATTTTGCTCAAATGTTTTTTTTTTTTTTTCAGTTGCCAGGATGGTTAATTAATACAGGACATTGACAATTACTTCCCCAACTCTAATTTACAGTGTGTCTTTTTTATTTTCATCTCTCATAAACTCTTAAGTCATTTTTCATATTTCAACGTGTCGGTATGAAGGCAGAATGACTTTATTCACAAGCAATTATAAAAAACAATTGAAATGGAGCAAATAAAATAACATTACTGGTTCATTCAAAACAGTAATACATACAACATTAAAATTTAATCAACTAGTTTTGGGGAGGCAATACTTGTGACAACTAAAACACGTAACTAATATATATCGTTTTGATCACTGTAACTATTTATCAGAACAAATTTAAGGTTTATTTAAAAATAAGTTTGGTACTCAAATCATATATACAAAAAATCTCACGAGAGTAGCACTTAACCTCATGTTATGTACTTCAATTTAATTATGTGACGACTAAAACAAATATACTCTTGTATTTTTATGCTCCCCACTTAATTTGTAAAACTACCAAAAGAACAAATTATTTATGTAAACATCAATCTCCAACATAACAATTACATAGTGGTGTATTCACTTCAGACTATTGCCATCTGATTTTCAAATAACATGCAATCACATGTTTCTGAATGACAGAAATGCTAGACTATAACATTCATAGAAAAAGAACCATAATAACATATTATCTTTGATCAGTCTTATAATTACAGGTCTGAACACTAGCCTATCTACCTATGCTATTGAGTTGACCCTTTTATGACAAAGCATCATTAGTAATGAAGTGTTATTTTAACAATGCAATATAATGTCATACTACCAGAGCTACTAGCGGTTCCGACACGAATTTGCTACTCGTAGTTCTCATTTACGCAATGTTAAAATTACACCAAAGTACCAGCGGCGCCAATCAGTCATAAGAGAGTTAATTTTCATTTCCAAGTATCCAGATCTGTTCCTCTATGGCCATGATCTTGGATATTTATATGCTGGTCATAGTTTCATGGAAACGTTTTATGTAGTAAATTGAGTATGTAAGCTATGAAATAAAAGCTACATTTATAAATCAAAGGATATTTTAGATGTTCTTAACGGGTCAGAAAAATACTGATGAAATTAGAGCAGAATTTGTAACGCAGTACAATTCATTGGATGACCAGATAACGAATATAAGGCTATCTGAACAGTATGCACGTTTTTGGGCTACCATTCAGTAAGATGCTATCTGAAGTTCTTTCTTGTACATCTCACTCACATGACTGAACAGACGTGCCAGCAGTAATGCAACAAACAGTTCCAGTTGAGGTAGAGACTGTACCTTGATGGGCGCTACTTTACACTTGCCAATTACACGATGAGTAGAAATCTTGCCATCAGGAGCCACAACACGCAAATAAACCACAGCGGCATAGCCAATTTCTGAACTATCCGAGAATCCATGAATGTCATATGTGCAGTCTCCCGAACCTTTGATCTTACGAGGAACTGCAAGTGTGGACAAGTACGAGAGCTCTTGACTGAATAAGTTCCAACGATGTGCGAGATCAAAAGGAAGAGATGCATCCCAATCTATCGTCTTCAGCTAAAGAGCTTGCAGAAGGTGCTTTGCAAACATTAGGAGGGGACTGAGCCAACCCAGTGGATCAAAAATCCTTGCAATGGTGGATAATATGCTGCGCTTAGAGGCACTGGGCGAATATTGGCCTTGTAGGTAAATGCATCTGATGTTAGGTTCCACTACAGACCCAGTACCTTTACCACAACTTGACTAACACCATCGAGCAGAAACGACTGCGGTACTTCAATATCATCAGCTGGTAGCCAATCGAACAGGGCTCTGTGGTTACTCGCGAACTTCCGCAATTTGAAACCACCCTTGTTAAAGCAAGCTATCAGCTCTCTTTGTAAGGTCAAGACAGAATCCACAGTGTCAGCAACTCTAACGACATCAACAACATAAACATCTAACAACAACACCTTGGACACAATAGAGAACATCCCCTCATCTTTAGCCAACTGTTGAAAGGTACGGAGAGCCAAATATGGAGCACATGAGACCCCGTAGGTTATAGTTCTCAGTCTATAATCTACTACAGGGTTTGTGTCACTGAAACGCCAAACAATACGTTGGTAGTCTTGGTGGTCTTGATGTACAAAAAATTGGCGATAAATTTGCTTTATATCTCCCGTGAACACTATTTCATGCAAGCAAAAATGTAACAAAATATCCCCTACCTCTTTCTGCAGCTTAGGCCCTGTCAACAATGATCATTCAAAGAATGTCCACTAAGAGTCTGCTGAGACATCAAACACTATGCGTAACTTTGTGGTTGAGGTTGTAGCATGCAAGACAAGGGTTTTTATTTTACAGGAGAATTTGTATTTTATGTAATCTTAATTTTATAGTATAATATTTAGAATTGCAACTTTATTTCAGTGGTCTCGGTTCCAGAAGGGGAGATTAGAAACGCAGTTCTTTGTTTCTCGTATGTTCTAGATAGGATGTAAAATGTTTGTTGTTATGGCCAGGTGGCCTTGGTAGGAGGAATTTTTTCTTTTTGTGTTCTAGTTTTTTCCGCGGGAGTTTAGGCGCCATTTGTTGTTTTAATGTGTAGTTTATGATTGTGCCCTAGAGGGTTCTAGATAATGGAGCGAATGAGGAAGGTCACGTCACTGAAAACCAGCCAATGAGAGCACGGCGTGTTGCGCCCCTTCGTCCTTCATTCTGGAATGTTTTGCCTCCACCATTTTAAAATAAGTCGTGACGCGATCCTGAGCGGACGTGCTCGAGGCTGCGGCCCAAAAAATACTTTATGAAGTGAAGTTCGGGTGTTGAAATTTAACATGCATGGGTAGCACCACAGTCTTTTCTCTTTAACCTTTCTTTCGGACAAGCTTTAACTCTACAAAATTAGTTTCCGCCCGTGAATGTAGGCCGCTAGGTGCAGAGAGCCAGGATGGTTACTCAGTCTTCTTCGCCGCATGTGTATATTTCAATGTGTGCTAAATTTTCTGACTTTGTTTCGCTTAATTATCTGATATAGTCTCGCTGCATTTCTGCTTGTCATATTCTGTGAACCGGATCCAACGTAGTTAGTACATCCGGCCAGCGGAGCAGCTGCCTGACCCCAGCAAGACCGGGGAGGAACGCTGAGTCTGGTCCTTGCAGTGGCCGCGAGAACTTTGCCTGTGAGTAGCGTGCTGTGCAATACAATGTAATGTAGCAGTGTTTACGTGTCAATAAATACATTATCACGGCCGCGGTTGTTTCACTCACTGTAGCCCACTTGTCAGCTCACACAGTTAGTGGTCCACACCCGAGACCACATTGGTGACCCCGACGTGATCGGGCAAGTTCGGGCCACGCTAAACAGTGGGTGTTTTGACTCACGTCGCTCGTAAGCATGGCGCTTTCTGGGGGAACGTCCGCAGCACTCCGGTATTCGCGCAGTGTTTCGCACTGCCCCCAGCCTGCCGCGACGTCCGTCACCTGCGCCGCCACCTCCCTTCCCCCCTCAGGTAACTAGTCCGCAGTGCTTTGTCCCGCATCGCACCGCATTGCGCTGGGTAGGGGGAGCAAAGACATTCTGAACCACTTAGCGCATCCGCGTACAATCTCCGGTAAATCGCGAGTTCGCACCGTCACGCACGTCGCATCGCTTCCCACAAGTGAGTAGTGCATTTCGGGCGGTTCGGGTGCACTGCAGCAACTATGGTGGACCCGGCGCCAGAGCAATCTACCACGGGGGTAGACCGAGTGTCCATCCGCATACCACCTTTCTGGCCCACAGATCCCGAGATGTGATTTGTTCAAGTGGAAAATCAGTTTGCGATCGCGGAAATAACGGCGGACAGTACAAAATTCCACTATGTGGCGGGCAATCTGGACTGTAAGTACGCCACCAAGTGCGTGACATTCTTACTCGGCCACCGGATACAGGCAAGTACGAGAAGCTGAAGACCGAGCTAATCAAAAGGTTAAGTGCATCGCAAGAGAGGAAAACGAAGCAGCTGTTGGAGCATGAGGAGATGGGCGACAGGCGACCATCCCAGTTCCTGCGGCACCTCCGCAGTTTGGCGGGGACGACCATCCCCGATGACCTGCGTTCCTTATGGCTGGGCCGCCTACCCACATCAACCCAGGCGCTCCTCGCCACACAGGTGAGCTCGCCGTTAGATTCATTGGCTGACCTCGCGGACGCCATCGCAGATACCACCCCACGAACCCCAAGCGGCTGCGATTGCCTCTCTGGAGTCCATGATGGACAAAATGACAGCGCTGATGTCAGCAAAGATAGGGGAGATGGCCACAACATTGCGGCAGGAGATCGCAGCAGCCGCCGCCAGTAATGCCCAGCGCAGAAGCCGCAATAATAGTTCGTCGCCAGTTAGACGCCGCTCCTGCTCCCGCAGTAAGGGCCCTCCAGGGGCCTGCTGGTATCACCGCCGGTTCGGGGACGCGGCCAGCAAGTGCACGAAGCCATGCACTTACGCGTTGGGAAACGACCAGGGGACACGTTGATGGCGGCGGCCGACTATTCCCTGCCTACTGGTCGCAGGTTGTTCATCATGGAGCGTGATACCAAGGTACTGTACCTCATTGATACCGGTTCTGATATCTATGTCTACCCACGTACCCATTTGCCAGGCAGGCGTCCCCAGTACACCTATTCCCTAGTGGCCGCCAATGGCACACAGATTGCAACCTATGGATTTATAACGCTCACCCTCAACTTAGGACTTAGAAGGGATTTGGTTTGGCGATTCGTAGTGGCTGAGGTCACTAAGCCAATCATAAGAGCAGACTTTCTCTACCATTTCGGCCTGCTTGTCGACATTCGTAATGGACACTTGGTGGACAGTACTACATCCCTCACCTCAGTTTGTTCCATTGCCACAAGTCACATCAGCAGTATCAAAACACCTGCTCCCTCTTCCCGGTACCCTGAGTTGCTACACAAGTTCGCCAGTCTTACCCGGCCTGCAGGGATCCCGCACCCGGTGCAGCAGCACGGTACCGCACATCTGCCACCGACACACTCTGCGAACACCTGCCGCGACCAGGTGCAACTCCACCTGGCCTGTGGCCTGGAACGATGACAGATTATAGCAGAAATATGAGAGGATCTATTGTTGCCAAGTCATACATATTATTTTAACTTAACATTATAAATGAATAAATGGAATTGTTAATAGAACTGGAACATTAATAGATGGCATGAATTAAAAGTATAATAGTTATTAAAGTGGGATGAGAATTGACATTTCTTAGTTAGTATTACTATGTGTAATGGCGATTGTTGTTACGCTGTGCGACGTTTCTTGAAGATCTTGCAAGTAATTTGGACGCTTGATCCCTCAATGTCAGCAGAACGAGAACCGGTAAAGATAAACGTTGAGAGAAAAGCCTACTTTCAGGTAGGGAGAACATGGAAACCTAACGACAGGCAGAGTTTAACCGACTTCGCAGTACGCACATCTTATGACATCACTCCTACATCAGCCACGATATGTTCGAGCAGTTAGCAATATTGAGTAATGTTAACAGACTGGTTACAGTAGACAAATACGAATTAAAATTTTATAAGGGATTGCTACATTACTGAGAGAAAGAAACTCTTATGGAAGTCAAATATTATTGTGTGCTGTAATCTCTATACAGACACGTGTTAACACACGGCCGTTAATACCTGGGGGAACAATCCCACACCTGAGCACTCACCCTAACCTCCGCACGACTTGAACACATATTCAGCAGTCAAACGCACACAACATGAACACTGGGGAAGGGTTCAACTCGCTACGGCAATTAAACTGACAGTCCCGATAAAATATACAAAATATATTGTCAGAAATAATCCAATCCGGGTACATAAGTAAACATAGCCAATACCGGGCTTAATCAGTACAAAATCCGAAGTCAATCGCTGTTATACCAGTAATACAAAAGTGACAAGAAAAAGCCTCACAGGCATCAAAAACACCAATACACTAACGGAAACGGTCAATGCCGCAATTAACAGGTACAAATTACACAACTGGGCACCGCTCGCCCCATACTTGCCTCCCGACCGCGACGACACATCCCCGAAGACAGTGTAGGCAAAGACTGGTAACAAAAGAACTTTAAATTAAGCAAACGCGAACAGAAAACAACACTTACCAGTCAACGAGGATGTGCAGCCGCGGGCGCGAGCAAGCACAGGTAACCCACACGAGAGCTCACTACTAACTGAACTCCTCTCCGGCCGCGAGGGACCGGCTCACGCCGGGAAGGAGGGAGAGTGAAGGGAGGAGGGGAGGCACGACGTCCGCCGAAGACAGCCGAAGGTCTAGAGAGGAGGGGCGGGCTACGTCAGAGAACGACGTCACACGAGGCCAAGTCACAGCTGATTGTTCGGCTACGCTCAGATACCAGAAGTCAAGGGGGGGGGGGGAGGCCACACAATAAGGGCAGACATACATCAACTCGGGCTGAGCCCAGCTCAATTGATACCATTAAGTGTTTTGTTGTATCATGTTTTTTTTTTCCAGGTAACATGGACTTTAACAAAAAGCACTGTTGACACTAAGTTGAGGAGAGAAAGTTTGTTTAATGTTTGTAAGATGATCGTATTTTTTTTATTAAGGAGCTGACTGACAAAATTTTGTATATGCATGAAAATTGTTGCCGTTTAGAGGAGGGGCATTCTGTGACATGAAAAATGTAGTATTGATGTGCGTCATGTTAACAGTAATTTTAATTTCTTTTAAATTTCACAGAAACATATTTAAGCAACTATAAATGTATTTTCATGCAATTTAAAAAGTTTTAAAAAAATTATTAGCAATATCAACTTAATTTTTAAAGCCTCAACATACTATATTAATGGACTTATTCATAGTAATAAATTGATATTATGTAATACTTTTTTAAATGATTATTAATATTTATTATTTATTTGTGGAATGTTTTCACTGTAATGTTGTTTACTTGAGGGCCATTCCATGGGAAATGAACCTCAGGATGAATTTTTAAAAGTACTTTTTAGAGTAAAGTTACTTTTGTATGGTAACAGTAAAAAAGTAAATTATATTACTGAAAAGCAATTTCAACATTACTTAGTTAATTATTCTGTTTTTTTTTTTTTGCTCATTTAGTAAGTTAAGTTTAAGACAAGCAATTTGGTATCTTAATGCTCAAATTGGTATCCCTGCCATTGCTCTTAAAAACAGCTGCTGATATTTTAGTTCTGGTCGGAGGGAAGATGCATTAAACTTTTCAGGAACTCTGCAAATCTATATTTGAAAGGTATGTTAAATCAGTTATTTCTAATAGGCCTACTGTAATTATAAGATTTTTCTGGAGTGACTGCAGTATGTAACACCAGTTACACAAATCATGCTAAAACCATTATTGTGGCCAAATAAGGCCTTAGTTTACAATCTCCTTTAGTAAAAGTGAGGTTACGAATACGCCCTTTAAGATTATAACATTAGTTATATTAGTTATATATATATATATATATATATATATATATATATATATGCAGACATAGTTGTGCGGGTTGCGATCGTGGGTGAGATATATTTAAAAAACTAAGTATTACGTGACAGCAATACATAGCCTACCACTGTAACGTTCACAGTAATGAGATTAAACAAATAAAGACATTAACAGCCAATAAAAACAACCGTAAAACAGTTTTTATGACTTTACAATCAGCAGCAAGCGTAACAGATTTCTTGCAGGAATACTGACAGAATATGAATGAAGAGATTATGACGGCTCGTAACATTTAAGATGTTGAGAGCCGAAGAGGGGTGACATGGTGTGAACATGGAGTTGCACTGGGAATGGAGGATAAGGAATACGAATATCCACGATAAAAGCCACCGGCATGCAATCACAGTGAGAAAAAAAGGTGAAGCCAAAGAGAAAGTGCAAAAAGACACACGGTATTAACTGTTGGAGAAGCATACCAAGAATTCAAAAATGCTACCTTTGCATCCTAGTATTCTACTGGTTGCAGACACTAGCACTTTAATTTTATCAACTTGCTGGAGTCAGTTGCGAAAGTTACTCTTACTGTTCCCAAAAATCACAATGAACTGATGGAACTATTATGTTGCAGCACACCAAATGAAAATTGCATGTTTGAATTGTATACAAATTGTGGTTCTAACTTCCGTTCAACACTTCTGACACAGATTTGCCAAAACAGATTTCTTGGAAACTGTGGGATGATAATAATGGCCATCCAAGTGTTAAGGAACATTTAGGAATGTATCAGTTTGCTGTAAGTGAACTGACAAAAAGGTTACCCCAGTTCAAAAGACACAGCTATGTTAAAAAAGTTCAGTCACAGTACTTTCAGAAATGTAAAGATAACTTGCCAACTGGAGAAGCTGTAATGCAAATTGACTTTGCAGAGAACTACAGCTTGATTTCTCAAGACTAGATACAAAGTGCCCATTGGAACCATTCTCAGGTGACAACATTTACATTCTGTGTCTGGTTTTCCAATGATACAGTGAAATCATATTCTGTTATAAGGGATGATGTATCTCATAGTAAATACTCAGTGTGGATGTTTCTTAGTGTTATAATTAAAGACATAAAAACCATATATCCACAGCTCAACAAAGTTGTTATTTTTTCAGACAACTGTACAGGCCAATTAAAAAAATAAGTACACTTTGTCAAACTTTTGTTGTATCACAACTGATTTTGCAATCACAGCTGAGTGGAATTATTTTCAAGTTGCTTCTGTGAAATTTGAACAGGTAAATAGTAAATTGTCTACACCAGATATCCAACCACAGAATTTATTATACAGGTACCATTATCTTATTTAGGCATTATTTCATGTAAAACAAAAAAAAATATTAAAATGTTATTTCCAAATTCACAGAGTTTCTCGTTTATAACTGCCTCTACAGATGTGCATGTCTTAATTCACAGAGTTACTCATTTATAACTGCCTCTACAGATGTGCATGTCCTAATTCACAGAGTTTCTCGTTTATAACTGCCTTTACAGATGTGCATGTCCTAATTCACAGAGTTTCTCATTTATAACTGCATCTACAGATGTGCATGTCCTAATTCACAGAGTTTCTTGTTTATAACTGCCTCTACAGATGTGCATGTCCTAATTCACAAAGTTTCTCGTTTATAACTGCCTCTACAGATGTGCATGTCCTAATTCACAGAGTTTCTCGTTTATAACTGCCTCTACAGATGTGCATGTCCTAATTCACAGAGTTTCTCGTTTATAACTGCCTCTACAGATGTGCATGTCTTAATTCACA
>PNEQ01043400.1:0-20187 GCA_003012365.1 Medauroidea extradentata | reverse complement strand
GAAGCTTTTTTTGTGCAGGTGTTTCAACCTGAGCAAGAGAAACTGCTTGTGGAATATCTGATGAAGGCTTCAGATATTTATTTCGGCTTAACACCTAGAGATGTCAGGAGATTCGCCTACACCTATGCTGTTGCATGCAATTGTGAGATTCCAGTTTCTTGGGCCGAACGTGAAATGGCAGGCGCTGATTGGTTTACATCTTTTTTGAAACGACACACAAGTCTCTCTATAAGGTCACCCCAAGCAACAAGCCTAGCACGTGCAACTAGTTTTAATCGTACAAATGTTGCTTTGTTTTTTGACAACCTTACAAAGGTTTTCAAACGACTGAATGTTGGTCCTTCTGATGTCTGGAATGTTGATGAGACAGGCATTACTACGGTTCAAAAACCAGACAGAATTGTAGGACGTCGAGGTATAAGGCAGATAGGAAAGATGACATCGGGAGAAAGAGGAACAGCTGGTTACATTAGTGGTAGCAGTTAATGCTGTGGGAAACAGTATACCACCATTTTTTATTTTTCCTAGGGTTAAATATCAGTCACACTTCGTTCGTGATGGTCCTGTAGGTAGTGATGGGGATGCTCGCCCTTCCGGGTGGATGACAGAATCCAGTTTCAGTAAATATGCGAGACATTTTGTTTCTCATGTTCGTTGCTCTGCTGAACGTCCCTGCCTGCTTCTACTTGATAATCACGAATCACATCTGTCAGCAGAAGTGCTAGATTATTTTAAAGATAATGGTGTTACTGTGTTGTCATTTCCTCCCCATTGCAGCCACAAACTACAACCCCTTGACAGAACTGTGTATGGGCCTTTGAAAAAGTATGTGAACACATCTTGTGATGCATGGATGGCTACTAACAAACGTCCTATGACCATATACGACATTCCGTGTATTGTAGCATCCAGCCTTCCATTAGCCACAACTCCTTTCAACATTATTTCTGGTTTTAGAGTCACAGGGATTTTCCCTTTGTATCCAGACATCTTCACCGATGCTGATTTCATGCCATCTTATGTCACAGACAGACCTGACCCTACTACCGCCGTAAATGATGTGTCATCTACTTCATCTACACCCATTATTCCCTCTCGTCCATCCACATCTGCTCATGTTGACTCGTCCTCTTCGTCTTCACTGGTTGCTTCGTCTTCACCGGTTTCTCAGTCTTCGTCTTCACTGGTTGCTTTGTCTTCACTGGTTTCTCAGTCTTCGTATCCTTCCCCAGAAATGGTAAGACCATTCACTAAAGCAGCACCAAGAAAAGAAACTTTCAAAGGGCGAAAGAAAAGGAAGTCAGCGATTTTGACAGACACACCTATTAAGAGGGCTTTGGCAGAGGAACAAGAGTCTGCAAAAAGAAAGAAAGAGGACCGTTTGAAAAAAAAGACACCATCAAAAAATCTTTTTCCTTCTACTGGCACTACAAAGACATTTCTTAGATCACAGACCTCTCCCCCTATGGAAGATGAAGATGAAGAATGTCTTTGTATTTTCTGCTTAGGTGCGTACTCCCAATCGGAATGTGGTCAAGAATGGGTGCAGTGTACAAAGTGTGATAAATGGGCACATGAAGACTGCATTTCCGGAGACACTGTATTTTATGTGTGTTTCAAATGTGAATGAAAATAATGAAATTGTTATTCTTATCGTGCTGAAAGACACAAATGAGGTGTATGTTATATGTGTTTATTTATACTGATAGTTTGCTTTATTTTTTTGTGCTACTGCCAAGTTCAACAGTAAAACCTTGTGACATTTGTATAGTGTGCCAACTTGCCCCCATACTGGGGCAGGTTGGCACAGGTGACTTAACTTCAATTATAGCTGTTTTGCAATCATCACACTGCAATGTATGTAACTATAGCTATCCCAATATATGCTTTAAGGTCTATTTGTTACTCTCAGGTTATTAATTATTATCAGAAGTTAACAGAAAAAATATTATAAATACATTTACTAAAAGTGTGCCAACCTGCCCCGGTCTCCCCTAATTTGTACATACAAATAAATGGTGGAAATCACGAGAATTCTTTTTTTACCAGCGGGTTTTCCAAGTCGGCGTACTTTGTATGATTGGACAACGGTTGTATATATGTTTACAGACGAATATAAGCCGTTCAGTTTTAGCGCACCACAATTAGTATTGGCCCGTTTAAATAGCAACCAACCAGTAACGACATAATAGCGTCGGAAACAAATAGAGTAAATTGAAGCCTAGCAAATACTTATTCTTTCTGCGATGAATTACCAATACTACTTACACAATCAACACACCGACTGAACGTTACCTACATTACAAATTTATTTTCAAACTCTCAAATTATGTATTTCCAAAAAAAATACGTATATTTACACTTCCCCGGTTTAAAAAATATTTGTGAAAATAAGTTTTTACGTAACGTTGTAACGTGTGACCTAGGCACATTTAAGGTTGGTTCAGTGGATTTTTCTAAAGAGGAAATGGTTACTATTGTATCGTCAAGTGTTACATATGCACTCTTAGAATATTTTAGTTAATTAATTTTTGTTACGAATTTTGATTATGGCATTAAATTAGTAGACAGCTACTGTTTGTTACAGAAACTTCCCATCCATCCAGTTAACATTGTGTATTACATTAAAAATAATTTGCTACATATCAACATATACACGGCCATTCTCTTTGTGTATAGAGACTGCATCATTTCATCAACTGAGAATGGAAAATTCGTTCACCGAACGTGCCCATTTTGACGGCATGCCCACTTGACGCACAGTACTGCTGTCTTCCCATGTAAACCCCTGCCAGTCTCCCATCCCCACTGACTCCTCCTCAGTCGCTTCTTTTAACCTAAAGTACCAATTTAACCCAAAATATTAATTTGGCACGAAGTTCTCGTGTGTTGTAGTTATTTTTGAACAAACCTACAGATTAACTAACTTCAGACTAGAAATTTGTCACATTGACTTAAATATCGATTTCATTCGCTTGGTCCCATTTAAACCGTAGTTAACATTTGGTCAAAAATACTTATAACTAATATTTTGTCCAGCTGACTCAAAGTATTCATTTGATCCGAATTACCAATTTTACTCGTTTGACTACAAAAAATAATACACCCACTAGATCAGTTTGGCAAACTAACCCAAAAAAAACACACTTAAATAAAAGTACCAATTTATCACATTTCGTTACTCATGCATCACCTATGTAACAAATGTTTCATTTGGCTTAATTCACTAAGAAGTTATTTAACTTAGTTGGCATTCAATACCAATATGACAGACGGAACCTATTTGAAAAAATTTACCCAAGGTTCGTATTTGACGAAAAGTACGTATTTAAATTGAAGTACAAGTTTGGCCAACTTGAGCAAATTGATCAACGTGACACAGAGTACACATTTTTACCAAAATAAGTTGAGCCTATTTGATTAAACGGGATAAGTGACACACTTGGGTCACTGCTGTTAAATTTTGCCTGATTGGACACTTACGCAAAGGTAACAAAAACAATTTGCCCAACTAGGACAACATGGCCTACGTAGTGAACAAATCAAATTTCGGCGACATTAGCCCCTTAGCTACTTAGGTCACTTGGACCACATTTACCGTAATGGCGACACAGGCCCCGTAATCAGTTTGGGTTACATCTATTAAATTGGGCAGGTTAGGGATATGGGCAACATATGTTACTATGAAACTTAATTCACTGGAGTCCTATGGTACGCTTGAATCACATAAACCAATTTGGCCGCTTGATTCGATTAACTGAAAATACTATTTACCTGAACGATAGCACGTCGTGTTTGAAGTCTGCGGATTACAGGCGCCAGACATTTGGTGTTTTCATTAAATAAGGTCACTGCCTGTCACACTTATCAATTGAGTTGTGGTGTGTTCGTAAATACGTTTTTACGAAACTGTTCCACATTTGCCCATTGAGTCATTGTACGAAAAGAGACCAGACATCGTACAAGGACGGAATGTCATTGTTAAGACACCTCCTTATTAAAAACAATGTCTCTAACCACTCATGCACAGCTAAAAACCGCTTTTCCAGACTATCGTTCTTCAAGAAGTACTGACCGGATGCTTGTGAAACTCTGATAGAAACGTACGCTGGACTTTGCTACAGACGTTCCACCAATCAACTTATACTGTCTTTGTGTAAAGTGCCGTAGTAAAAATGGATCGGCGAGAATACTGCACGCTAGTTTAGTGCTTGGTTAGCTGTGACTATGCAGCATTAGATGTGCCTTGTAACACCATCGCTTCTGAGTCTACAACGCGTAGGTAACCAGCGTATGGACGGCGTTGTAGCGTGTAACGCGAATCTTTTTTTACGCGATACAGCTTCATAGTATTCCTCGCTTCGGTTATCTAAGAACAGATAAAAACACTTGAAACTGCTCTCCCCCCTCCAAATTAGCTAAAAACAATCTTTTATACGCTGCTCTAACTCTTCCACCTGAATTCGTTAAGTGCAATAGGAGATGTGTGCGCTCGCTTTTGTTTCATACTATTAAAAATAACAGTTTGGGGTCATCGTTCGAAGTCTCATAGGTAGAGACATGAACTTTTCGCGAAAAGAATTTTGCCCCACTTTGTTCCAGTGACTTATGTGCACGTCTGAAGTTCAGCTTCATAGATATTGGCAGCGTGCCTTTGAACTGTGACGTTTCTCATTTGACTGTACCAATCAAAATAAGGTTACTGTAACACCGCACGTCTGTGATTTGCGTGTAAATCCCCACGACACACGAATGTCAAAACATCCAATCTCTGACCGTGAAGCAAGCCTGCAGACGTGCACACAAGTCACTGACACAAAGTGAGGCAAATTTCTTTTCGCGAAAAGTTCATGTCTCTACTCATAGGAAAAAGACTAGAACGTAAACCGTGCACGGCAGTTCAACTCTCAATGAATAAAGACGATATGCGTTTCGTTGAGCGCGGTTCTATGGCATTTATCTCTCCGCTGTTCCCACGCGTCAAACGTGGAAATTTGAAACTGGTACACAATATTTACTTAGAGGAAATATTTTGTGCTAATGTACCCTTTAAAACACTGTAGTTTCTTGTGACGTGTATGACTGGGTTTTATACGTCTGACACAACGTAGCTGTCGGCAGATCAATAATATAAATTGCAATAGCGGGATTGTTATTCGGCTCAGACAAATAGGGCAACAGCTCCGCGTGCAAGTGAAAGCCAGTAATCTTTTCATAAGCTGAACGTGCGTTGAAACCCAGCAAACAGTCAAGTTTTTCTGTGATAAACCACCATTAGAGCCCACGACTTTTGATGAAATAAATTCTGCAACAATTTGTTTCAATGCCTTATGCGCACATATGCAGTCCTGCTTCATGGTCAGTGATTGGCTGTTTTTAACTCTCAGCGTCTAGGGTTCTACCAGAAAATCACAGACGTGTGGTGTAGCAGTAACCTTGCTCCTGTTGGCACAGTCAAATGAGCCACGTCTGTGCAATAATACATTCTACCAATAACCATGAAGCAAAGCTGTAGATGTGCACATAAGGCATTGATACAAACTGTTACAAAATTCTTTTCACAAAAAATCGTGGGCTCTAACCATCATTAGAGACCTGGAAAATTCGCGTTTCCTTTAAGCCCCAAGCAAGAATTCTAGCAACTGCAAGTTCGTGCCACTTTCGCAATTGGTCCGTGATTTATTTGACACTTGCTGGAAGTCGCTTAGCCAATAGTACAGAAGCAACTAAAGACAGGCCCGTATCACTGCGTCATCGAGTAGCCAGTGAGCAGATTATGTCTGCTTGAATACACACATGTTCTTGAAGACTAGCCTACATGTCAGTGAAACCGCGAATTTTTCCGGTCTCTAACCATCATCTCTAACACTACTCTTAAAGAGTCAAATTTTTGAAGATTTGTGTGTGTTTCTGTATTGTGGTGTGTGGCGTGTAGGATCCTCTGTTCTCTTGTACGGTGAGGGCGGAGGGTGAATGCATGCTGCAGGAAATAGTGGAGTGTTTTAGTCTGCTGTTTGGCAAAGTTTATGTTAAGTTTACCACGAGCGAGCATGGTCGAGTAACTCGAATACACAAACTCAGCAGAATATATTGTATGTGTTGGGTGGGCATGCAAACAGCACGATCCCGAGTTCAATTCATGGTAATTTTGGTGCCGCAACAGGGAATTTGGTATTTAACATTTGCTTGTCGAGGACAAACTAAAACAATTTGTATCGTTACAGTGCAGCTATTTTGGTCCATCAAAGTACTTATGCCTTGTACTGAAAGTGACCACGCAGTGAAGGGAATTGAACAATTGAATTTTCCAGGCCAAACACGTGTCGCAAATCGCACATAATGAGGGGTGGTGCCCGTTTTTAATTTTTATAGTTTGTGTCATTAGTGTTCTTTGGGAATATGTATGGAACATTAACTGACCAGCCGAATGGAATACATATTTATAGACTTTTAGGTGTCGAAAATCTTAGTTTCCTGTTGCTGTTGATATAGGTCTAATTGAAGTAAATAAAGTAATAAGGATTTTCCAACTGAAGTCACATCTGTAACATCAGTAAAGGCTAGTGACCCTGGTTTTTCGCGATAAGAATTTTGCCTCACTTTGTTTCCGTGCCTTACGTGCACATCTGCAGTTCTGCTTTGTGGTCAGCGAATGGATATTTTAACCGTCACGAGTCTTGAGATTCTACCGGCAAATCACAGACGTGTGGTGTTGCAGGAAACGTTTTGTAATTGGCTCAGTCAAATTAGATACGGCTCTTAACACAGACACGCTGCCAATAACCATGAAGGAGAATTGCAGATGTGCGTAAACGTAACATTTATATGCAGTAACGCATTTAACCCTGAAGGGTTTGTACAACACGTCTACATGTCATGATTTGACTTCGACATGTTACGAATCGAAAAATGTATAAGGGTGTTAAATGTTACTATACTTACCTTCAACCAAATCGCTGCGAACTGTTCGGCGGCAGATGCAGACGGCGCATTCTATAACCAACATTCCAGCTGCACACAATAAGAATTTATTTAAATAACGTTATAATTATCTCTTTGAAAAACCATGACACCCCAAAATGTCTACATCAGTGTAAAATTCTTCGCCCACTAATCGCTACAATTTATTATTACTTTAGCATATACGTATTTAACATTTTTCTCTGCCTTCAACTATGAGAACTGGAATTGCTGTTATTCTCGCCACTGACAACTGACAGCAAAAATAGATTGCTTCTCCCATTTTACAGATTAATTTACGTTTCATTCACGCTATTTTAATAACACTGCGAGGGAGAATATTTTTCCTGCGTCAAACTGTTATTTTCCTTTTATTTTAAGTCATAGAAACATTATTATTTTTATTTACTCATGTATCCCTTCATGCCATCCCTTCCAGTTAACCAATCATTAGGGCCCGGTAGTTTTCGCAACTTTCAGCTGGGTGTTTCTTTAATATATTGACGTACTTAAGCTACTCTAGTTCAGTACACTGAAAAAAAAAATTTTTTTGTAGGACGTCTTCCCTGCAAAATTATTTTGTAGTAACAACCAAATATTTTTTGTGGTGGTCACAATATGTTTGTGGTGTAAACAAAATGTTATTTTGGTGACATCTAAATACATTTATTAGGGTAAATACACACCAAATATTTTGTAGCAGCCACAATATAATTTTTTCCGTTCAGTAGCTGATACTGACACTGACATAATAATAAGAGTTACGTATTTAATTATCGCTATAGTTCCAATAAAATGTACGAAATTGATCTTGTTAACGGAAATAGATTAGCTTCATATGTGATGATAGAAGTTGCATTAAACCCGAGATATTAATAAGTTATTCTACACAATTGAGGTGGATAGCCCCACCTTAAACATAATACCAATGCTGATATGCGGTAACAGTTACGGTGATAGGATAATCGTATCTAGACGTCCTTTGTGCATCCTGTCGGCGAAATACGTGGGTCTCGACACGGAGCAGTCATTCTTCCCTATTTCCGCTACACTTCAAAGTGATGGTGCGTGGACTCTAATGATTTCGATAGAGAAGTCGATTATTTGCGTATTAATATAATTAATTTTAATGTTTACATGATAACGCGCCTATAATGCTGTAGACTGTGTGGTAGATGAATAAACGATTAAAACACCAAACAATCTCAACACGTTTTTTAAAATTCAGTGTGGAAAAAATACACATCATCCATCGGCAATAGTATCTGCCAACTTAATCAGAAAATATTTACCTTAATGTGTTGGATTTTAAGTGTATTCTGGATAAGTATTTATCGCTTAGAAAGTTGGAAAATTTTATTGTCTATGGAGGTTGTTTCTTTTTACTTTTGTGAACAGGCTTCGAGGAACCTATAATTTAAAACTGATTTTTTTAGCGCTGACTTTCGTATCATAAGAAGTCCTCGCCTGGTGCGTGGGAGGTGTTGTATCGTGTCTTGCCAAACTGCCCAACACATTAATATTACATCCATCTACGAAAGTAATACACATACGAATAAAAACTATTTATTTAGACTGCTGTAAATCAGAAAATGCGCCTGAATTCATAAAACTCAAAACTAGAAGCATGCCGTGACTTTTACTACAAACTATTCAAAAATAACATTTAAGGGTCACTGCTCAAAGTCCCGTAGGAAAAAGAGTGTAACGGAAACCTTGCGCGCCAGTTTGACGGGATGTTAACAGAGGCATATGCTTCTTGTCGAACGTGGTACTTTGTTTCGCAACGCTCCGCTGTTCCCACGCGTCAAACCCGGACATTTGACATCGGTGCACATTTCCCATAAGTTCACTACCACGTTGTTAGTTAAACATGCTGATTGTGGCCCGGTGACAGAATTAATCTGTATCGAGCAGAGAGAATGTCGACAATTGTTTGATTTGAGATTTTAGACTGTAAGTGTGTCACGGGTCCTCTTTCGTCCCCGACACTTGTAAGCGCAGAGAAATATCGCCGTCCTCATGCGTGGGTGACGTGGGAAAGCAACACGTTTTGATCATGCGCGGTCTCTCTCTCTGACCCTTTCTTCTCGAGGTGCGGAGAACATTCGTCTCCATCAGCGGCGAACAGTGGCACGGAATCTGTGCCGCACCACAATGGTTGAAGAAGAGGGGAGGTAGGAGGGTCACGTACATACATCAGCGGCCATGACAACCTCGCAGGAGACTAGTGTCGACGAGGCCCGGCCGAAAAACAGGCGTGTTTGCCGTGGTAATCCCTCATCGTCACATGGCGCGGTGCTAGCAGGTGAGGACGCGAGCCCGCATTCGCGCCTGCTGGCCTGGTCCACGCTTCCACTTCATGGCCCTCCCCTCCCAACCGTCATTCATCCCTAAGATTCCATACTGTAACACATTCCTAGTTAGTAATTGTAATAATTAACGTATATAGTGTATGGAACACTTTTTACACTTCAGCTTGTAAACAAAGCAAATGTTTAACGCTGTTACTACACTAGTCTGGTATTATCAGATTTTGTTTCCTAAAAATGCAAATGAGGAAAGCTACCATTGATGTATAGGAAAGAATGTTACTAAAGCCCACTTTCTTAATACTCCTATACATGGGTGTGTTAAGTTTACAAATAATATTTTACAGTGCACTGAGCAAGCCAGTCCAGTGGCGAGACACTCGACTACAGCAGTATTTCCCAGAACCTGGGTTCCATTTTTCACTTTTGCAACGTTCGGGCCGTGAACTTTCCGCGATAAATTTTCCCCAGTGGGTTTCAGTCAGGAAGGAAATAACTCCTAACCTTATTTATCGCCGAAGATACCTGAAGTAGCCTTAGCTACGACTAGGGACAGGAAAATTTCGCGTATTCAATTACCTGCAGGCTAGAATCCATTGTACTATACGTACTCGAGCCCCGTCTATTCGCTTGTCTGCTGTTCCAATGAGTAGCAGCTAATGGACAGATGGTCGGGACTTTAATATACATAGGATAATTGATTCTGATACGCAGGTCACTGAATTCGCGAAATTTTCGTTTCCCTATCTAAGACCACATTGCTTCCTACCTTATACCAACGTCGTAACTCGTAACCGAGCATAATTTTAATTTTTAGTGATTGATACCTATTTTACGCTTATTTTAAAATGAGCTATTTTATTATTTACCTTCCTGAAATCCTCCACGGTCATTCAATAACGTACAAAAACTGAAGATCAACACTTACCGGTCGGTATTTTATTACACATTTAATGCAACATTGTCTAATTAAACACGAAATTTACATCGGTTGGTTGGTATCTACCATACGAAATATCAAACGATATGGTTGCTTAACAATGAATGAATATTGAAGACAGACTTCTCAAAACTGCCGTGTTCATAGTACCATTTTCGTTTTTACATTTCACATTTCAACATAGTAATAAAACTGTTTGTTATTGTCGTTTGTTGTATACATGCATTGTTTCAATTAGTTATTTTATTGTAACATTAAATTTTCATTGCGTAATTTAAGACGTAGATTTCGGCAATCTTCGGTTAAGAATTTTTTTTCTATCCCAATTAACGAGGGCCTGGTTTCCATACCTAACATATACATATACAACTCTACTTCACAGTTTGTGATTGGCTGTTTCAACTCTCCCGTCTTGAGGTTCTATCTGCAAGTCACAGACGTACGGTGTTGCATTAATCATGCGGATGTGTACGCAAGGCACTGAAACAAACTGGAGCGAAATCATTTTCTGCGAAAATGTCATGGACCTTAATGCATTGTTTGTTGAAGAGAGGCGATACATTTACTAACGCTAAACCGTGGTGTCCTAAGAGGGCATAGTACATTATTCAGCGCTGAAAGCTTACTTTTAAAATTGTAAGATCATCAAAGCCAATTCACAAAAAAAAATGTATACTTTGATGAAAAGTATTGCCAACTTTCCGAGCAAAAATGTTTTTGTCGAAACTTGTTTCGTAAGAATAATCGCTGACGAAATTTCGTACATTTAAATGTGGCGCAACGGATTACGGTTAGCAAGTTTATTATTCCGGATGAATGTTGCTTAGAACTTCTAATATTATCTAGGATTGTTGCTGTGTAGTTTATGTATACATTCACTTAAAAATGTGTAGGCCCTATATTTAAAATAATTTAGCGCATATTTACCAACCGCAACCTTAAGAGCCAATGACGGTTATGTAAGGTGAGTGCAAGAACAGGAGAACCTGGAGTAAGCAGAGAAAATCTGCCTGCCAACGGCAACGTCCTGCCAGGTTTCCCACGTACGAAAATCAGGAGTGACTGCGCAGAGAATCGAATCCCAGATTTCTGTGGTCAGATGCGAGTGATCTGATTCCTACCCTCTAATCTGGAAACTGTGAATATTCAGTTTTCCAACTATTTTCCACAGATTCTAATTGTTGAAACTGCTCGATCTCGAAATTGTGGAAAACTATAGTCTACGTATTGCATCAGCGAAATAAGCTCGGGGATTGAATATGACATTTTCACTAATTAAAAAATTAATTCTATTTTTTTTACATGTATGTACAAAAAAGCGTAATTTTACTTTAAATGTAATTTTGCCTTTTTTATAAATCATGTCATTCACTCAAAAGCATATACTAAAGATAAATAATTAAATATACCTTCGGGTTTCGAACCTACGACCTTTACATGTCAGTCCACTTTATTCCAATGTGAACTCTTGGTGAAAACGTTGCTATTTAACTTCTTGTTATTATTGTTAGTAGTCTACTAAAATTGCTGTGTGTACTAAATTATAAATTTTTAGTAGCAGCTACATATTGACTCAGTGAACAACGGAGCGAAACTTAACACGACTTAAACTGAACTATCCGCAACAACCATACAACAAGAATACTCATTTCTATGTTGGCCTCCTCTTAATATTAATGTGCATTTAGGTGTAACGTATGAAAACACACAATTCAAACTAAACAAGGAGAAAATAATGATTAGCATTACTGCTATGGAAATGGTGGTGCGAAATTTATTACCTGCAGACTAAGATCGTGTGAAATTATTGATATGACATTTTAGTTACAATTTTAAACTGTAGTTTAAAAATTACGGATAAAACACTAGAATTTGTACTGATTACTTAGTGAAATATGCTTACTAATTGAATCTGTTACACTCATCTGCTGTTTTATCACTTTTCATCAGTACGAAACAGCAGATTCGCCAGCGAAGAACCTCGCAACTTTCTGAAATAGTGTAAACTCTACTGATTCTAATTTTTTATACAACGCCGGTGCCGCATGATCTTACGAATTCACTCTAGGTAAATGTTTAAAATGACTCCTGATTAGAAGTTTCGGTCGAATTATTTCCCGTCACCTGAATGTCAGAAAATTGATGGCAACAATATGTTAAACCAATTATATAATGCTATATATCATGTCAACATTTCGGAGGAAACAAGAAATACTATATGAACATCCATAGTACATGAAGAGTATAGCGTGCAAGTTTGTTCGTATTACTATAGAATGCCATGGCAGCTATTATTTACAACTACGTGGCAGTCAAGTGTTTAATTGGACGGTAGGCATTGTCTGCAGTAGCATTCCGCACGCAAGCGACAGTTCGTCAGATGTCAAATATTATATACATTTCTTAAGGTCGTCGTCATGTTTGGAACCTAGTTAGAAACTCTCGAGTAAATATTTCTTGAAATCTGTCCAGGATATCTAGGGGAAGTGGGGAGAGAATTACTTTAAAAAAACATGAAATATATAGAAAAAAGAGAATTTTCGGTTTTAGAGTGCTATCATTGAAGTATTACAGTTATGTTTAAATGGAAAAACACGGTTTTGGAGTTAATGAACAAAAACCTTTATCACGTTTTCCATCCAATACAACAATACGAAGAGAAATATAGCTAAGAATTACATTTTAAATCAAATGGATTTCAGCAATTGCTATTTATTTGGTGTTACTTAAATTATATTGTTTTACACACTGATCAAAATTTATTCCTCTTTCGGACATCGCTAATGCGACGCATTCGAGATTTTTAAAAATATTTTTGTTAAAAATTTACCAGCTGCAGACATGTCCTGGTATTATTTGTTTTTGTACAAACTCTCACTTTTTAACATTAATATATGCAAAGGTAAAAAAAATTCCCTCTGCAAAATTTTTAGTAACGTCGTTTCAGTAGCAAAGTGTTTTAGTAACCGATGTTAAGTACCTGCTTTAGCGAGCTGCGACAACCGTGCGAACAGTAGGTTGATACAGTGTGCAGCAATTTAGTGGGCTTCGGCGTGCGCTGTGGGACTTGCATTTTCCCTTTTGTGAAACGCCGCGGCAGCCACTACTTGCACACCTACCTCCAGTTTCGCAAAGACTCTAATAACAGTAGATATCACGGGCTAGAGAATTCTTCTGTCTATTAACAGCTTCTCGTCGGTGCTTTGACACTGATATGACATGTTTCTCGCAGCTCCGAGAAAGAGTGTTTGCGCGAGATTTCTGGACTCTAGACTGAGAGTATTTAACGAAGCTGTGCCACAGGTTGGGAGAGTTTTGTCGGAAGGCATCTTGTGTGCGAGTGAATCGTGGTGACCATGACTGGTTGCGATATTGTTTTCTGCGAGGAGACTGGACTTCAAGAGCACCATCGGGGCGCTCTAAGCTAGCATATTGAGTCAATCATTTGTAAACGGTTAGAAACACATTTTATGTACAGATAACTTGCATAGAGAGCTGAAACTATAGTAGTTTGATTTTATACAATGTATATATACAGTTGTTTTGTTTGCTATCATTTATCGTTCTGGTGACTTTTACACACACGCATTTATTTAGTAGTGATTGAACGTTTGTGACATTCAGACATTTTGATGTAGATAGTTGTAAATAAATTAGGTTTGCTTAGTTATTTTCCTTTATTTAATAAAATACCCACAACCCTCAGCGCACCTTGCCCAACTTGTGTATTAGTACTCTTGTTTTGATCAATTCGCATAAATTCAAACTTGTGGTTTTAAATCGGACTTTTGGGCTAATTGGAATGATTTATAAAATGTTATTGTAGGCCATCATATTAAAATAGTTTGCACGGTACGGAATGATTTTGTGAAAACAATACCTATTTTTGCTGTAAACATATTCAATCTGCAGTAATGCGCAAGTATTTTGTTCAGTGTGTTTAACAAATAGCGTAGTGTTTCAGTATACATGTGGGTTGTGGTGACAAGGCTGTATGGAACACAGGCAGCAGAGTTGAGCGTTAGAAAATATTTCGTACAGACAGTATCGACAGGTTTTTATTTACAGCCAATGCGATTCTTGTGATGTCACCATTGTGGCGGTTTGGAGAGCCGCGCAAACAAAGCCGGCGCACCACTGGGTGGCCTGATTGATTTCTGCTGGAGCAAGAAGAACGAGGCTAGGTGAAACAGAGACAGAAGATAAAGACAGAGAGATGAGTAGCCGAGCGAAAATTAAAACTAACCTTGATGAATTTGCGGCAGTAGAAGGGGGCACGGCATTATTAGCTGTTTTCATAGTCTAGTGTTTGGTTAGCGGCCAGTCCTTAGGGGATTGTTGAAGCTTTTGATGTTTCTGTCAGTCGCTGTTACCATTTTGTTTCTGTGAGTGGCCCTTGCGTCCTCCCAGCCCCTGACCCTCTCCCTTGCACCCCGAGGGCTGAGCTGCCGCAAACCGACAGTTTCCACTCCCCCGACCAGAAAACTTTTCAATGGCATCCACCCCTTCCCACCACGGGGATGGTATAGAGGGCGAGTCTCTTGTCCCTGAGGGCATAGGCACGCTGCACATGTTATCTGTCGCTGCACGCACACAAGCACACGCCAGGGGATCTAAAACCAACCTTACTTACAGGATTGCTGGCGCCAGTACGCTACCACGAGCTTCCATCGAGAGCTGGTTAGAACCATGAGTCAACTCACAATCAGGTTCAAGCGATACGTAACTATGGATCAGTTGTTTCCTGAGAAGACTTCGGCACCTACTTGGTTCAGCGCCATACGTGCACCTTCACTCCTGCTTCGATGTCAACGATCCCAAGTTACTAACTTTCAGGCTGAAATTCATAGTTACATTAGCGAGGAAGATGCGCGCCACAACGGCAGGAAGCTATGCTCTTACGAGGTATGGACAGGTGCGATGTCGAACGGACGACTGGAGTACTCAATCGTCAATAAAATCGGAACTACTCTTCAAAATTCGATAAAAAAATTTTTGCCGAGTATATATTTTATCATCGGACGTTTATTTAAATAGAAATATGCGGTACTATACCTTACTTTCGAGCAAATAATTAAAATATTTTTAGAAAAGTAGTCTTGAAACCACGAAATCTACAAAAATGGAAAACTGTAATTTAATGTCATAATATCTAGGCCTCTATAATAACCGAATTCCAAAAATACTCGCGTTTTCATTTTAAAATAATTTTAACATCCGTCAACCTCTCGCGCAGAGATTTTCGGATAGTAGAATTGATTTTCTAATGTAAACGCGAGTATTTCTTAAATTCTGTTATTATAGAGGCGTACCGTAGACCGGGGTTACTTTGACAATTTAACAAATTTTTGGTTTTTCTGGTAAGTAAACAGATTATCTGAGCCGAGTATTTTAAATGATTCCTTTTAGCTAATGCTTGAAACTTTCGTTAATAAATAACATAAAATCCAACATTTTGAGGTGTCAAAGTTACCCCGCTAGGTCAAAGTTACCCCGCTAGGTCAAAGTTACCCCGCTAGGTCAAAGTTACCCCGCTAGGTCAAAGTTACCCCGCTAGGTCAAAGTTACCCCGCTAGGTCAAAGTTACCCCGCTAGCTCAAAGTAACCGCGGTTTACGGTAAGTTTTATTGTATTGCAAATTATAAAAGTGACAGTTTTACATTTTTGTAGATTTTGTGGTTTCAAGCCCTTATTTTTCTAAATAGTTTTTAATTTTTCCTCGAATGTAAGGCATACTACCGCATAGTACTATTTAAGTGAACGTCCGATGATAACATCTCTGTTCGGCAAAAAAATTTCATCGAATTTCGACTTGTAGTTCAGATTTTATTGAAGATGATGGAGTATTCCAGTCGTCAGCTCGATATCGTACCTTTCCATACCCGTTAAACAATTTACGTGTTGGTTGCGCATCACAAGCTCTTTCGATGTTGCGTGAGGTTCGGGCCTATCTTATCAGAATCGCAATTACAAACTGCTCTGAGCAGACAAGATGGCCGATAGTCTTCATAATCTTGCTGTCTTGCAAACACCATCCTTTAAAATGTAGTAACATAAATATAATTTTCTAGTAGTTTTTTTTAATAAAATGTAATAAATTATTGCTGATGTTTCGTACGAAATTTTTAAACATTGAAAAGTAGACGTACTCCTGGTGAAATATAGAAATGAGTATCCGCCATTTTATTAGGCTCGTCGGACTCTGTAAAGCTGCGTATAGCGAGGCGAGACAAGAAGAAATCGTCAATGAATGTGCGAAGCGTCCTAATAGTTGTTTACGAGAGCGCAGATTCTCGTCCGTTTCTTATCAGCGAATACTTTGCGGGTTTGTTACGAGAATGTATCACCCTCAGCGTCTAATAGCTCTACTCGCTAATCACAGACGAGTGCTGAAGCAGTGACTATAACGCCTTCACTGAAAGACACTCTAAGCAGAAATGCATATGTGCAAAAATCTTTTTGCGAAAATTGCCGGCCCCTAGTTTTAACTGAACGTTAAATGTAGAGAACCGTAGGCCCCATATCTTCAGATGACGTCCGAAGTTAACAAGATTCGCCCCTACAGAGACTCCAACATCAGAACAGGAAATTGGAAACTATTTTGATTCTGTCCCTTCTGGATCCTGCCATTGTTATCTTCATAACACGGTTGTTATTAAATTAAATTTTTGTAGATAGGAAATGAAACAACTATGTGTTAGTTTTTTCTGATTGTAACGAAACACTATTTCAGTGCGTTATTTAATTATTACGGCATGTATTTTTTGCCGCATACATCGTCACTCTGTCCTCAACGTCCGGAATCTTAGGTAAGTATTTGTTTTATCGAGTGAACGTTGAACGTTTTTTTAACAACGGAGGTGTGTGGCAAGCTAATGTTTTGTTGGACACACGCGATTGTTAACCGATGTTACTGGATCGTAGAAAACCCACATTTTCGTTTAAAGACCGTGTACGAGACAATAAACATTAAAACAAAGGAACAAAACAAGTGAAGTAGTTAACAAACATATAAATAATTCTGAAATAGGAATGAAGTCTGTATACTACGGGGAGGGGGGGGGGGACAAGCAAGTCATACAAGGACCAAACAATGTGCTTGAAAATGACGACAACATTCGACAAAGTCAACGAAGACAACATAAATAATTACTGCGACAGAAATGTTTGTAGGCAGTACAACACAACGAGTATAAGATATATTTAGAGTGCGTTGTAGATAAATAAACGTTGAAAACATGAATTGATTTCTACGCTATTTTCGAAGCCAATATGAATAAAATACTCGATGACAATCCTAGATAATTGTATCTACCAACTTTATCAGTAAATATTTATCCAAAATTACTCATTTGTTACGCGTGATCTCTTGCGCCGCAGTTAAATGCACGAGGTTCCGGCGTCAGAGATTGTGCCTCAGAAGTTCGTAACACTGGAAACAATTTTGTTTAAAACGTTGACTAAAATTATTGTCTAGGATTGCTATTGTTTACTTTTCGCAAATTGGCTTCAAGTAACCTAGAATTATAGATTAATGCTTTTAGCGTTGAATTATGTAATGTTATCTTGTTTCTATATTTTAGCGATATTAATTTGTTACACCAAAACGATAGTATATATCGCAAATCTGTCTGGCAGGTTTGTTTATAATCGTTTTCTCCATGTTGGATGTGTTTGTCAAGGCAGTTAATACTATGGTTTTAAGCTAATTATGTTATTAACGAAATGCTGGTTAATTGACATATTAGTCGAAACCGTATAAATTCTTGTTTTGAAATAAAATCTATCACACCAAAACCATTTTAACCAAACCTGTCGCACAGCTTTTTGATATCTGCTCTCGTTTAAGCTTTAAAAAAAATATCGCAAGAACAGTTGAAACTATAAAGCATGGTTGTATAGTAGGATCTCTTTCGCAAGTAAATATGACTGTTCGAGAAATTGAATGTTCCCGTCCTAGAAAACGCGAACCCAGCCCTGGTCATCTTGATTTCGGTTTACCGGGGTTTTCTGAAATCGCTCCAGGCGAATGCCTTAACATAATGTAGACCATGACCGATTCCGTTCCTTGTTCCTGCCCTAGTTTAAAGTTGTGTGTAAACCGTCTCTAATGACCTCGTTGCCTGCGATATTCAAGCCAAAAAATAAAAATTCATATGTGTAACGATGTAAATTCATATGTGACTAGAGAAATAGTCCATTTTAATGGGCCAAAATGTCATTCATTACAGTGTACATGAAACACAGCTGATACATGTAATGCACTATTGCATACATACGCCAGTACGAGATTATGTCGTCCCAAAAATCTTACTGTGAGACCAAGAAAAAAAAATTAATACAAATAAAAATGTGAATCTTATTACAAGCAGACGAGGAAACAAGCTTGTTATTTAGCACAGCTGTAGTAGTGTTCGAAACTAACCAGTTCGGGAAATTCCTGATTTAGGAATTTATGGTTTGATAATATCGAACGTTACAGATCAGCCTGCAGCAAAAGTCGGAAACTAAAGGTTTGATGGAATTTCGATGTTATATATTTTTTTTTATTTCCCTACTATCCCCTTATCCATTAGGCCTCTACGAAAAGTCACCTTATTGGCCTCGATACGTTTACGAAGTGATCCAATGGAAGTGCACTTTTGTCCTTGAAGTGAGCCGAGATAATTTCAAGAGTGTGTTTGTCAGCAACTTAGCTAATCTGTAGTAGCGATCTAGCGAACCTGGACTCGTAATTCAGCTTACTCTAGCAGATGTCTCTTTCTTATGTGTAGCAGTGATTAAATTTAAGTTACTGAGATTATCTTGCAGTAAAATTCTATTGAAGTGCAACGTATATAAGAAAATTACTTTTTACTATAGCGTATGAAAATTATTTTAAAAATAAATAGGTATGTGTTGTTTACATGCAAAATAACAGATATATTTTATTTTTATTACATAGAATTTTTCATATATAATACAATATTTTTAACAAAATATGGAAAATAGCCTATGTTAATACCTGCGGACGACTATACGAAGCTAATTTGACAATTTAGTGCTATATTCATCACAGTCGATTTCAACCTTAAATCTCTGTATTTTCAGGTCTTTAAATTTGACGACTTTGTCGATTTAGTAACGTAAATGAGTCGCCTAACGTTTTCGAAAATGTCGAAGGTGACAAAATGCGTCTGGGAACGGTTTTCACGCCACAAAGAAGTCGAAGTGTCAGTGTCGGATAGCCACAATAGTGCGACTAACACGCTGTTAAAATGATTTGTCCGGAAATTTATTATTTCTTAACAAACATACCCTGTGTTGATGCTCCATACCTTACTGGTTGACTTCAATAATACCACCATGTGGTTTCCTTTGGTATAAAGTAATTGTCAAACGCTCATTTTCCTTAGGAGGACATTTATGTATGTTCTAAGTTTGCTGTTTGACTACGGTGAAACAGAAAAGGCGTAGGATGTTTTTTATGCCACAATAATCGTTACATCTCTGCAGATAATTGACAACCTTTATGTTGAGATATTAAAAATTTTATTACGTTGTGTGTATTTTATAATATTACTAGCAGTCCCCCGCGGCTTTGCTCGCGAGTATTATTCGTAACTGATAATATTTACTTTAACAGAATAATCTCTTCGTACATAAAACAAATTATACTTCAGTCATTAAGTATTAGAATGTCCAAGCGGCTAGTTGAGCTAACTCTGCAGCAGGATAAGTAGCTATATAGCTGTCCACGCGAAAAGCAGTCTTAAGTTTGACCCTGCCACTAACAGCGACTTCGCCTGGGCCTTATTTATAGCCCTGCCTATTTGACGTTGTGGAGTAGTTACAGACACCTAAAGTAAGAGGTTAATCGAATGAGAAACATCATTTTACCCTGTGCACAACCATTGATGACGGTGCCCTCAATTATATATTTTCAAAATATTCACTTTAACTTTATTGACATTACAAAGTTTCAGAGGGTAAAGG
>PNEQ01043397.1:0-20186 GCA_003012365.1 Medauroidea extradentata | reverse complement strand
GAAATTTTTTTGAAATTTTCGAAATTTTGGAAAATTTTGGTAATTTGACACTCAAGGTCAAGGTCAAGGTTAAAGGTCAAGGTCAAGGTCATCCAACATGGCGGCCGGGGACGTGACGTCAGAACATGGCGGTCAAATCCTCACTCGGCAGAAATCCTCACTCCGGCTCCTGTGCCAGAAGGAACATAATCATACTACTGACCGAAGATACAAACTCCATTCGGAACAATTGTGGCCTATGACGTTCGCAGTACAACAGAAAATATCCTCACCACCTGGCATACATTTCAATTAACAGGTTTGTTGTATAAATGTACTGATTCATACCATTCAAGCGAAAAGCACGTTCTATATAAGTGTTAGATATGTTAGAAAAATAAAGGAACAGTCCATAAATTATTGCTAAATACATCAAAAACTTGCAGTAATGAAGCGCAGGAAGCTGTGAAGGCAACACGTAAAACCTGTCGTAGCACAGATCAGAAGTAAATTATCGTACAGACAGCTACCAACTCAGCAGAATGAAAAATCGCCCATTGACACGCAGTGCAAAAATATTCCGCACAGTAGGTTAGTGATGAACCAATTTGATACCGAGACAAGTCATTAACATATCAACTGTCAAATTATCATTTGAAAAATTGTCCAATTACGCCTGCAATAAATTACAGCTTCGACAAAATAATAACCGGAATTACAAGCTGGATACAGGTGTATTACAGCAGAATGAGATACTTAGGCTGGAGCCATTACGTCTGCCCTGTGGCAGGACGATGCGTTCCCAGCAGGCAACACGCGACCCACCCAGCTCGATAAATGATCAACATAACCTCATAGTAGACAACATTTACTAAAAGTTGAGGTATTCTCTAACAATAACAAACTCTCGCTTTGTAATAAACTTGAACCTAGTACCAAGAGCGTAAATGTACAGAACATATTCAGAGCTGGGCTTTCGCGGCAATTGTAGTGACTGGAGGTTGTGAATTTCGTGGATTCAGGCAGGCAGCAGCCTAGGTTTCACAGTTATATACACGTACTGGCCACAATAAATTATCCAGTGGCTTCTAACCGTACGAGCGAGTGTCACGTGATAGACCCTAGAATTATTTTCTTATTTATTAGTTTCTTGCTGTACTCAAGGTGTCAAAACAACCTTCGTATAAGGCGGAGTGTTAAAAAATTGTGTTGTATTTCTAGCTTTTGTGCCGTAATTTAAATAGTATTATCAAAATTTTCTCTTCGACAAAGCATAAGATTTATTCTTGGTAAACGGCTTAACATAAATACTAATGGAAACTTTCATTAATTTGTCACGCAAAATCATTGCAAGATAATTTTTTAAAGTTAACGTATAATGCTGGTGCGAATACGCATATGTCCATAAATAACTATTGTGGAAACACAGTTTCATTCCAGGAAAGGTAATAAACTATTATCTGTAGACGCCACTTTTTACTCAATTCCTATGAGAAAGTAAAACCATGTGAAAATTGCTAAAAACTAAATTTTAGGGCTTCGGCACTCAGTTTCCTTAAGGCAGAGGAGAAAATTTCATCCTGAAGTATGTATTTCAATATTTTGTCTTTTGATACATGAAATAATAACACACTGTTATACTAATTTGTACACTTTAAAAAAACTTCCTAAAATATTTAGGACAAAAATAACCTAAACGCAGTATGGGACAGTTACCATACTTCCGTCTTGTAAATATTCAAACTTTTACAGTTGTTACAATACAAGTCTGGTAACTTCAGTATGCATTAGGCTGTTTTATGAAAAAGTTTAGCTGTGCTACTATGGATGTCTGGGAAACAATTATTCTATCACACTTACTTTCTTAGTGCTTCTATACGCACGTGTGGTAAATTAAACTATTTTTAGAGTGTGTGCTATTGAACTACAACGACCGCCATTGGCCGCATGCTGTAAGGTCGACTCTTACTCGTACACCACACGGCTCATAGCCTCTACGCGCAAGACATTCAACTGGTGGCGCCTGTCTTACCCTCTAGAACAAGAAGCCTCGGCCATTTTTTTCCATGTATCTAATCATCCATGATAATGGTTTCATTTCAAATGACCTAGCTACCTGTTAGACGTTAAGCCCTACTTGCTTACTTACCTACTTTTTCATGCTGACTCTTCACGACGTAAGTAAGGGTTTCTAGAAAAAATTGAGGTCTGCTGGATAAACTATACAAAAATGCAACGATAAAAACCGCATGTATGTATTATTTTTTATCTACGATTCTAACCCATAATTATGTGTTTCAAAAGACACTGTACAAAGAGGAAGCTTCTGACGCAATAAAATGGCATGGTCTCGGTCGTTCGGGATAAAGTGAACACTAAAAATTTAACCTCTGAAAAATATCACTAACCGTTACTGCATATTATTCAACATTAACTGTAGTTGCGGTACTGCTTGTATGGTTGGCAGCGAAGCTACGCAATATAGTTCCGTGTATTTTTCTATTTAAATTCAACAATACCGAAACAAAATCAACTAAAATCGACTTAAATGTATTGTATATAATTAATATTTTTTTTAAAATCTAACTGGACCGATTCATACCAACTGCACAATTTATCTTACACGGGAAAGAATCAAGTGACGTGTCCAGAGAGGTTAGATATTTCCTGTCGTTAGATGTTACGTGCGGAAAGATACGAATTGGCTGAAAATAGAATTTTAGTAGGGCTTTACTGAGAGCTCACTTTATCCCGAACAGCCTGTACACACATTTTGTGGCGAATATGTGTATTTCGAACATAACTTAGTTACTGAAATTGTCTTGAAATAGTTTACTGCTTAATTTGTTGGAAGGTCTACCTAAGCAGGACTCGTCTTAGGAAAGACCGTGTATAAAGCAGAATTGACTTCGTACACTAGTGGCATAGTGTGAAGGACATCTACTCTGCACAGCTGAAAGTAATGCTAAGGTGACGGTATTTAAGTTTTGTGAGACATCGTAAGTCATGTTGGAATTACTGTTTTTTTTTTACTAAAAATATAGAAGTATGGCTTTCCATGTAATTAGCCTACACGTAACCTTGCGATATACTCATAAATCTATATAGTAAATATAATAGTAACTATTAATAATGGCAATTATGGTGAAACATTATTTTTGAATATTAAATATGTTTACCTTTTCAGTCATCAAGTATTGTTTATATAAAATGTGCCGACTAAATCCTAGGGCATACGTATAACGATAAACTGCTATAATAAGAATTTTTTAGTAGTTCCAATGAAGATAGTGATATTGTTCGTAAATATAAAATTGAACACGGAGGGTGGGGGTGGGGGCGACCCCCGACGTAAACAGCGAGGTTTTGAGCGCTAGGCAGGTGTGCCATGAGGTGAGCATGGAGCAGCAAGGGAATGCAGGGGCGTAGGGCATGTGATTATCCAGAGGTAAAACGCTGGCCCACAGCAACCTCCGTCATGTTTCCCAGGAAGGAGGTGAGTGGTGCGAAGGATTAAATACGCGCGTTACTACACGAAACGTTTTTTTTGTACTTTTACAGTTTTTTTTATCCGGAGTAAGTTTTTTTTGGAATGGACTGTATACAGCTGTTACATGTGAAAGTAAAAGTACAGCTCTATATATATATATATATATATATATATATATATATATATATATATATGTTTATTTGAACCACCATATTTATCATACATATTTTGAAGTAAAATTAGTTGTCAATATACTTTTATTTTTTCTACAGCGTTAACATAAAATTAGCTACTATGGCAACTAAATATTACAAAACTTAAAATACTTTGCAAACATGCCAATTTTTTTTTTTTTTTTTTTTTTTTTTTTTAAGTGCGTCTGAAGAAAACAGGGGGCCGTGGTGACCGAATGGTCAGACCATGTGCCTCCCACAAAGGCGATCCGAGCTGCAAATGTGCGTGTAAGCCACGTTTTCGAAAATTCAGCGGTGCATCTACCGGCGTACACAGGACGTTCGTAAATTGCAGTTTTGTTCTCAGCCGGTTCAACCAATGTATGCACCGGTTCAACCGGCCTGAAATGTCGGTGGTTCTGGTGTATTTGCACCGCTCTGTCGCAGTGGGGGTGGCCGTGCGTGTGGCCGGTCGCCCCTATTAGCGGCGCTAACGAGACACGCGCATGCGCAGGGAGGCGTCGTGTACGGCGGCCGGCAGATAGCATCGTCTTCGGTCGTCACTGGCGGCGTCGCCACCGGAGGTCCCATCAGACGGCGAGCGTTCCTCTCCTGCTTGCCCCCCTCCTCCCCCTTGTAACCATCTCACTCTTCCTCCGGGACAAACGAGCGGATCGAGATATCGAGCAGTGAAATAATAGCCGCGTAATTAGATCCGTGGCGAGATTACGGGGAACAATCCCGCCTGCCTTTTGTGGCCAGATATTACACGGGCGTCCCCAAGCACGCCGTGCGCCCGTTATTACGGAAGTTTGCCGGCCAGCAACGAGGTACAGTCGTTGCCCCCTCGCCCTCGGCCCGCAGACGTTTCAGTGGCATGTCCCAGCGATGCTACGCTGAAGAACATTCCCACAGAACACAATACTTTTATTCAAAATCGGTGGGAAAATATAAATTAACCGGTAAACTAACAAAATCGTGGGAAGATGTTGGTTTTATGTGTTGTTAGCATTTATTTATACGTAGGAGTTTTTGTATTTGTATAGCTAGTTAAAGTTTCCTTTGAAACAGTTGTGACTAACAGTGATTGTTGGCAACAATGTTAAGTTGATGGTGCTTCGGACCCGGGTCACATCCCTTACCACAGCTTCGAGTCCGTTGGCGCCTCTGAGGAAACTATTTATTGTTGGCGGTTATGGAGCTCGTCATCCTTCGGTAATGTTCGGTTTTGCATCCGAAGGTCTCTCCATAAGCGCCTGCGTACAATATCCCCCTTACCGTTACCAGCATTACTGGCGGCGAAAATGGTCTTTAAGCAAACTCATAACATTGAGCTTCCTAACTTGAGTACAATTAATATTAGTTGAGTACAAGGCAAATGCTGTGGTTATTGACGTTGTGGTTGATTTGTTTGAGCGCACGTGTTGTTGTGTGTGTGCATGTGTGAGAGAGTGATAGAGAGAAAGGGGAAAGAGAGAGATTCATCGTTAATACACGTGAATAAAAATCCATGAAAATACAAGGTGGTTTGCTGCTCAGTTTTTTGCAATTTATGTTTTTGTGTAGGTTCATTTGTTACCTGTATTAGCTGCGGAATGTCAGTAAAGGAAATGAAATTTCAAGAAAGAACATTTTGACGTTAATTACAGTCAGAAAGAGATTACATGTAGACTATGAACATCATTCTATACAAGAACACAAGGGTTACAGACTCGGATAGCAAATCTGTTTTTTTTTTTCCTCACAAAATTTTTTCTGAGAAAGCCAATCCTATTATTAGGGACCTGAAAAATTTGCATTTTCGTTTACGCACAAGCTAGAATTCCAGCGACTATAAGGTCGTATCTCTTTCGCAATTGGCCCTTGACTTATCTGACATCCGCTGAAAGTCTCTGAGCCAATAATAAAAGTTCATTCCACTGAATCAGCGAGCAGCTAATGAACACCTGTTGTTTGCTTGAATACACAGGTCAGTGAACCCACGAATATTTCCTATCTCTACTAATTATTAAATAAATACAACTTAATTCCTGTATAATACAATTCAATTATATTTTTATTTTAGTAAGTTAAAAAGCTAATATATATTATTTAATTATTTCTTAATTTAGTGTGTAATTAATGCCAGTTACATAGAGTTGTCCACCGTTTCAACGAACTTAAAAAATCGGAAGCCGGTAATGTTTTATTTCTTCGGTGCAATATGTTAAAAGGTCTGTGTAGATATACCCTTACACTAACTGTAGCCTATATTATTTGACTTCGCTACACTTTTAAAACCGTATAGAATCTGCTTAAAAATTTCTATACCTGGCTTCAGCCATCTTGATTTCAGTTTTCTGCTGTTTCCCGACTACTGGATAGTTTCCTAACAAAGGCAATGGATGATTCCTCTATCAGTTCCTAACATTGAGTCATGTTTTGTGTAACCGTCTCTAACGACCTCGCTGTTGACGAGACGTAAAGTTCACTTACCTTACCTTATCCACTTACCTCGCCTTCGTTGTCGAATTATTCGTGTAGCACCAGAAATACCAAATTAAGTGCCAACGACGAATGACGTGAATAGCCGTAGCGAACCATTTATTTTACTAGCCTAACACTGTGTGCTGCACGCCCGAGAAGCAATACCTGGGGATGTATTTCGATACATATTTCTGTTTCCTTGAAAGGAAATCTCGCGACTCATTAACTCGCTAATGTTTACCAGTTAAATATAAAGCAGAATTGCCTGACTGGTTGAATAATCATTAGAGACACTGACTTACCGCGGCATAATTGTACCACAGAATATTTAGGAATACAGAAGTGAAATAGCCGATAGGACAGCGAACTCAGTCACACACGCCAGCAAAATGGCTTTCCTGGCCAGCAATATGGCGGAGACGCCTACCGCCAATCAGCGTAAGGTGGCTGCCCTGCTAGCCGGCAGCCGGGCCAATAGCACCCCTGCCGTAACATGCAGGAGCCAAACAGACACGGGGCTGGTATCAACAACCTCGGGCAGCCAATAAGCGGCGAAGTTCGCCCGTATCAAATGTGCCGCCACGTCATTTCACGTCTGTATTACTATTTAGTCTGTGATTGTACTTTGCTTGGCTTCAGTGTAGCATGTTCAGGTTCGAAGTTCTTCTTTCGCGTTTGGTGTGTTTACGTTTCACTGGGCCAATACTAACTCTTGTACGCACCTCTGAATGTTTGTTATTTGATTGTAAACAGGTAAACCGACCGCCGTCCAATCGCACTGGTGCAGGATGTTACACTGGTTTGAAGAATACGCTGGCGCGAATCATCCTCGTGATTTTCCAGTGTCACTGATCATCATTATACGTCAAGAGTTCAAGCTTCATTCCTGTGTTGAGGTAAAAGGTAAAAACCATATTATCAGAATGAAAAAAAAAAAAAAAAAAAAAAGGATCAAATCAAATAATGCAAGAGAAGCCGAGCTTTAAAATGGTTGATTGTCAGTCAAGTATTTCGTCTCCATCTGAAGGGGCGATACCAGATGCGAATACATGTCTAATTGGGCTTGGGGCTAGGAGTCAACTTTGCGTCCCACCTCTCTCGCTCTTTTTCTGTTTACTTCCTCTTGTGTCCCCTTTAACCCAAAGTACAACCGCTGTCCTGCCCTAGTTCAGTGTCTGCTTGAAACTGCCTCGGGAAGCGACTCATAAGTCGTCAGTGGGGCGGTAGCTAGCGGAAAGAGCGTGTGCAGGGAGGACGACGGACGGTAGAGGTGTATCGTGTGAGAGCTCACGTCGTGCGGCGCGCTAATATATCGGGCGATGTGATCGTGCCGCCCCCACTCTACCATTGTCCGCTCAGTTCTCCGCGCGGTTAACGAGGCTGTCCAGGCCTGCCTTTGTTTGCTGGGGCGACTCCCGGCCGCGAGGGTTTGTTCCTTCCCCCGATCACGCGGCGGGCGGAGGTGTCGGCGGGGTCAGCGCGCGCGATGCCGGCCTGATACACCAGTCCATCGCGACGCTACCGCCTCGCTCCTCGCCTTCTTCGCAGCACAATGCACCTAACTTCTCGCTTCGCACAAACAAAAACACTGCTCTCTCTACACAGTAAGGGTTGTCAAGACGGTACTTTTTATTATCATCAGCTACAACCTATTAATCATCCATCGCGGCCTACAACCTGCAAGAGGGAGACGTATTTTCTTTAGGTCGAATCAGAAATTTTTCAACTGATGAACGATACGATTTTTTCTATGTCAAGCTTCAGAACATTTTATCGCGAACCTGGCAGACATTTGTGTTGCGCCCAATCGTGCTACAATTACGTGCTCTTCGTGATGAAGCCGATAGTAACATCTGATCTCACTTCGTCCTTTCTTTGAACCAGCAGGATGAGAGGTATGTTGTCTCTGGGTAAACTCATGGCCATCTAGTAGTACGCCGTGGCATTTGATATATCAACATCTCCAAGAAGGGTAATTTTAATTGCACTTTGAGCTCTCTAACGGTAGTGACTCCGTTCTTCGTTTGTCTGACATACCGTAAGTCGGGCTGGAACGCGGAACGCTGTACAGCGGCTAACGGAGTGAGGACAAAGACAGGGCTAGTGGGAGTCCCCCTCGTGCACTAGGGATTACACCACGGCGCGGCTCTGTGTTGGTTTCCAGATGTCAGCTGGATTACCTCAGTCGGATGTGTACCTGCCGCTGTGGCTTGCTTCGGTGGACCGATCTCGAGGGTCGGTGAATCCGCACAAGGGGCCTGCAATCCTGGAGAGTCATCGTTCTCAAGGGTAGGAACTCTGATGCATGATATGTTGTAAGTGCTCCAGGGATTGGCATGAAGGCCCCAGCTTCGTGATGTGTTGATCGCGGATTGAACCTAGGGTGGCATTGGTTGAAACTCTTGTTTGGGCGGTCTGGAGAGTCCTGGAATGAATGGTCCAAGCTACTCTTGGGTGTTCCCAGAAGTCATACTGGCCCTGACGGTGGAACGGCTACGATCACCGTTGGGTCTATGGAGGACCTGAAGTCTTAGATTACTAAGATAAACGCGAGTCTCGTCCGCCTAAGTAGTACTCGCCACGATGCAATTTCGTAGAAGTTGAATAGGTCTCGGTCTTGTCAAGGCGGTCCTTAGTGGCTAACCCACTCTAGGCTATTGACAGGTGAGATGGTAACCATTTCCGTCCACTGTGGTTGGAAACAGCGTATATCTTTCTGGTGGAGGTATTCAACTACTCCCATCGGCTATGTGCTACAAAAGGTTTTGACTGTCTGGTGGTGACCCCATACTGGTAATATTGCTGGGACTGGCTTGTGAGACTTAACATCACCCAGCTTTGAAGATACCTGTGTTACTCCTAGGATACCTTATGCTGGGGTATCGTTCACCATATTTGATTATTTAATTGTTAATTTAATTCTGAGACGAAACTTGCAAAATTTGCGATTATAGCGTGGATTATATTTTTCTTGTGCTACTGTAAAACATAGCAATTAAACTCCTAACGTATGTTTGGATCGCATCCGTCGAGCAAATCAAGAATATAGAAAAATTGTTTAACTGATCACGGCTTAAATATACGTTAAACATTCAAATGCTACACTTGTGGTGCACTCCTAGATAAATAGAATTCACTCTATAAAGTGATATGAAGGAAAAACACAACAGCCATTACCGAGTTAGAATTATAACCCAGGACCTCTCGCATCACAGATCGGCGCCTAACCAACTACGCTACGGAGGCGGTCCTACGGCAAGGTTGCCAGCTCAAACTTCATCTATTTTCTCATCCCTACCAACCCTGCCTGAGGCGGAGACCCAGGGACCACGTGAGTGAACCTCGCTCGGATTGTACATCCCTGCACGTCGACGTACGTCGGAGATACAAATGACGCCAAGATTCCGAAACGTGGGTCCGAGCGCGGCATCGCTAATAACCCGCATGGACAGGCGAGACGCAAACACATTCACACGAGTCGAGGTGCGCGCCCAACAACTGTGGATCGGAACGACAGGTAGGATGGAAGAAAACACACGCGCGTGCGGTCGGTTAATAAATAGCCGGATATTCTGACAAATCGCTAGCAGGGTCCTCCTCGAGGAAGGTGAAGTAATCGCGTCCGGGCACTCCGATGCTGCTGCTAATTCGCCGAACGACGGGAGAGCGTCTGTTATCTTGCTACATGGAACTAGTTTTCAAGAGGAGTCCGCAACTGACGGGAAGTTCGACCATTCCTGATCCACGGCTGTGTTGTTACTGCTGCTCTACAGCTGTACAAACATGTCGGGAGATTCAAACGAGATCATATTTCATTCTTTCAAGATAAGTGCTCGATGGTAACCCAAGACACCAACTGCGAATGCCTTGCGCTTAGAGTCGGTGAGGCATCTGGTGAGGTAAGGTAAGTGGGCTTTACGTCTCGTCGACAGCAAAGTCATTAGAGATGGTACATAACTTGCTACAATGACAGGAACTTGGAGAGGAACACGTCATGGCCTTTGTTAAGGAACCATCCCAGCATTTACCAAGAGCGATTTCGGGAAACTATGGAAAACCGAAATCAGGATGGCTGGAGCCGGGAATCGTACCCGGATACTCTCGAATTCGAGTCCAACGTGTTACCGCTGCGCCACCTCACTCGGTATGAGGCAACTGATAAGCGAGCCAAAATCGGCCTTAGAAATCGCATGCTTTACCTTTGCTAATATCAGAAACACATGGTAAATGTTCGTGTTATTGTGTAAGGAAGTAAAACTATTTTGAGCGTTGTAGGCATTCCGGAAATGTACCGGAAGCTGCCATATTGAAAATGGCCACCAAAATTTGTTATGAAAGCAAATTAATGTGACATATTAATGGTATTGTTTTGAACAAATGATTTTTTTTAATAAAAAATTGCGTTAAAATAATAGGTTCAGTATGAGAATATTTCTCTTTAACTATTTACATGAAAATGTGAAAAACTGTTTTCTAATACAATATAAATGTGAATATGAACAGTATTGTCTTGTTCTATAAATATTATATTATAATTTGTGACAAATATAAAAAATACAACTACTTTAAATATTTGATTGCATATATTCCTACTTCACTTCCAGACATTTCTTAAGTTTAACTGTTATATTAATGCATCAGTAAACTTTGAATACTACTTACATTAATTACGCTCACAGACATTACATAAACAAAGGGAACTGCAGGGTAAATTAGTCTTTGCACATGTACATGGTAAAGTACATTTACTTTTAAACTGCACCTGATCAGTTCTCTTGACTCAACACCTGCAGGTGGCAGAGTGATCCACCTTCGTTGCCACGATGAGGATTGTTGACCTTTGGTCCATCCAAAGTCATTCAAGTCTGGGAGATGTTGTGTTTTGTTAAGGGCCTGGCCCCACACGTGTCACGCCTGGTAAGCTACTCTGAGCACATGCTTTTTGAAGGCATCTTGAATTGGAGGAATATTGTCCAGGCCTCGGTTTTTCTGTGCAAATAAGACAAACCTGGCTTTATTTACCAATTTTTCTGTACTGCAGCGATCATATAGGAGGACAACAAATCTTTTAATGATTTTCATAACTGCCGTAGTTTCTTCTAAACTTGGCGATTTTGCAAGGCAAGAAAGGGCTTGGGTTATTTCAGGGAAATTATTCCAAACTGTCCAGCATGTTTTTTTGCCTCTTCCTGAGAACTTTGATGTTGTATCACAGCCGACTAGAAAAACACCATCACTAGCATGAAGAAATATTCTGGTGTACGCTTCTTCTTTGTTACAAAGTTCCAGTCCTTCTGTAGCAGATGCAGTACTTAGGTCAGAAAATTTCACTCTTTCGCTTTGTGTTACTACAACTTTGCCATTGTAGCTAGCTGATGCTATCTCTGTAGCTAGTAAGTCAAATAGTTCTTGCTTGTTCTGGTCATTTCGCAGGGACTCGCTCCAGTTTTTAGGTACTCTCTTTGTGAGCTCAACTCTTCTACGTATCCCATTGCCTCTCTTACCTCACACAGAAGACTTGAGACTATCAGATTTGTAAATATCAAAGACGATATGTACTCGACGAAGGTTAAGTCTACTTATGAATAGGTTTTGTACGTACAAAACAAGTTTTTTTGGCGTAATCTAAAAATGTGTCTGTTTTGCCTAGGGTAATCATGCGAGAAATGACAGGCCCATCTCGAATCACCATATCAACATCGAGTTCACAAAGATGTTCCCTAATTACTATGTATTCCAACATTAAACTATCGAAACACTTCAGCAGATCCAACTTTCCTTTGCAATTTAACAACCCCTGGTCTGATATTGATGGGGGATACAGATTGTTTCCTCGACAAAAATATCTTCTACATCTCCAGCACGGATTTGGCAAGCTACATATAGTTTAAGGAAAAAACTTCTGTTTTCCTTTAATGATTTTAGAACTGTCGACGAATGAATTGTGTTTGAAGTTAGGGATTTGTAGCTGAAAAGAGGGAACCTGTTCCTTGTAATAGGTGTTTCTACGGACTTCTCAGATTTTACTAGTCTTTCAGAGAAAAAAAACAGTACTCTGTAGTTTTCCAGACTGTTGTATTGACCTTATGGAATTAACCACACTGTCTTCCATGATGTCTCCTGTATCCGAAACACACATAGTCCCGCTTGTATTTGAAACTGGATTTCCCATTTCTTTTATGGCTGCTATAAGTTTGTGGACTTTTTTGAGAAATTTTTCTTGCTTGTGGAATGTATCATCATGGTGAAATTGTTGTTCAAGTTGAGAAGTTTTGCTCACCCTAAAAAAACATTAACAAATATAGCAACCTCTGGTCCGTAAACCATCTATCTTAGAAGGGCATCAAAATTTTATGTTAAGCCTATGGCACCCCCAGTGCCTTTTATTAATGTTCGTGTGCTTTATCGAGAGGCACGTTAGAAAATCGTTGACCTGTTTTGTTTACAGTGAACTTCCCTTTCATGAACTCTTAGAAAATACTTGGATACACTTTGTGTAGACACCATGTCCCTCAGGTGAACTGCAACATACCGTGCATAGTTATGGTGGTCAAGCGCATAAAACAACCACTGAAGCTTAGATAAGGACTGTACATAAAGGGACTGTACATAAAGATTAAAATCTCCCTCGTGTACTGCTCTATCCCATGTAAAGATTTCCAGTTGTGTTTGCAGTATAAGAATTCCAGAACAGAAACTGAGGGTAATTTTCTTCTCGTGTCTTGCACCTACTTTCTTCAGGCTGGTTTTCACATTGATTTCCACTTTCAGTACAGTAATCCTTGTAAGAATCTTGCCTAAGCCTGTACAATGAAGCCGAGGTTATATGATGTGCTTCTAAGGTCTTATTTACATGAGAAACTTTTAAAAACTATTCTGCAGTCCCTGATGAAGCAATTTGTGCTTGCTCAAGAGCTACAGTCCAACCAGTGTTATGTAACAAGTGTCCCAAGCTCTTCAATAGTGCCATTTTTATGTGGATCCCTCCAAGAATAACTACAAATATATCCTCGCCATATGTTTCAGGCCACGTCCTTTGTATTTCTTTCACAGATTTTTTTTACAGCAGCTTCAACACTTATTTCGATCTGCTGTGTGTCGTATAAAGGCACATTTGATGTCTTCAATGCTTTTCTGCAGAATTCATCTTCTTGTGGTTCTGTTTTAGTGTAGTTACAGTCGAACCACAAATTATATTTTAACGAGCCATGGTTTTCCAGTTCTTCTGTAAGTTGACAGTTTAATGTTTGTTTCATAACGGTTAGAAATGAGTAAATATATTTTGCCGTGTTTGACGCATTAGGTGCTACATAAGTCTTCAGAGTGCCTCGGAAAGCCGATTCCTTCAAAATAAATCCATTGCTATTTGTCTCATTTACAGCCTGTACAGGCTTCAGGACTGGAACAGTACACGTTTCTACATGCTCCTTACAGGTCTTGTTACATGCAGCTTCCTGTTCGCGATGAATCTTACGGCTAAGAACATCATCCTGAATATATTTTCGTTCATAGCACTTGAATCGAAGATTGCATTTAAAACAAGTTGTCGTGTAATAAGCATAACCTTTTCCCTTAACACACTTTTTACTTCTCTCATGTCTAATTTGCCTTTTGAACATGCCCTTAAATATCTTGAAACCTGTAACACAACAACCAATATGAGTACCCTTAGAATTGTGGCGTAATACAAAAGACAATTCCGCATTTTAAACAATCCACAACAAACTCACAAATATCACTAATTACTTATTTGACTAATTTTGTAGGCTGAAATAAGTACTTATTTAAGTATTTGTATAATTCTTCTCAAATTTTTAATAGCTGGAAATAATTGATTAAGAAACAGTGAATACAACATGTAATATTTTCTCGTCCTGCCATTTTCCAATCTGGTGGTTCACACAATACCAAGACGTGTGTGTGTGTGTATATATATATATATATATATATATATATATATATATATATATATATATATATAATGTATATTTAATTTATAAGTGCGTGCATATATATAAAGTAAATAATTAGTACATAAAACATAAAAAAGCAACCAAGTAAGTTGATACTTTCACGAGTTTTAAGTAAATCACACATTATGGTGACAATTTTCCACTGTAGCGGCTTTTGATGTATTTTGGTAATGAATGCAATGCTAAAAATATTTGTTCAAATGTTTATACAAATTTTGCCAAGTTTCATGCAAATCTGTATAGCTTTTCACGAGTTATAAGTAAATAACACATTTACTCGGCCATTTTCCAATTTGGCGGCTTGGGGTACAGTTCGGAAAAGCCAACAATGCTCAAAATATTTGTTTTTATATAAATACTTCTGCTAAGTTTCATGCTTTTCTGTATAAAATGCACAATTCAGTCAAATAAGGGGACATGTCCTCCGGACTAAATCGGGAGATCCGGCACGATTACCACACGCGATAATCCGGTGACCAGCCCCGTCTTGAACCGAACTAGGACCTCCTTGGTTGGAGATGAGTGCTCTAGTCACAGCGCCAACCGCGTCTCCAACGTTATTAGTAACCGATAAACATAGAACCGAGCGAGGTGGCGCAACGGTGACACGTTGGACTCGCATTCGGGAGGTCCCGGGTTAGATCCCCGCTCCAGATATCCTGATTTCGTTCTTCTATTGTTTCCCGAAATCGCTTTAGGTGAATGCTGGGATAATTCCTTAAGAAACCCTAAGGCTGACTCCTCTCCCAGATCCTGTCATTGTACCATGTTGTGTGTCGCCATCTATAATGACCTTGATGCCGACGAGACGTAAAGCTCACTTACCTTACTAACATAAACATAGAAACATTTTGCACTTTGCGAATTGGCTCGAGTACTCGTGCGGAACAATTTGTTTGACCTTACGCCATTCTTTCCTCCTATAACATGTCATGGTCACCTTTTCAAGAACCATAGATATTTGACTGCAATGAAAAAATTGCACGTCAATCTTGTTTCCGTGCGTAAAGGCGATATTAAGCTTGTAGCGCGTACTAATATTACCCTTATCGCCTGCCTTTGCTATTACCTCCAGTTAACAAAAAGCATACAGCGATGACTTGTCTTGTCTCGTCAACAGCAAGGACATTAAAGGCGTAATCTGTGGCTCAAAGAGTAAAAGAGGAAAGAATCGCACATGGCCTGTAATGAGAAACAATTTCAGTACTAGCCCGGAGTGATTGAAGAAAATATGAACTTATTATGGGTGCAAAGCAAAATTTGCGTCTGCGTTGCGTCTAGTTGCGATGTATTGAAATTACATACGCAAACACACAAATGCAAAATGTCACGTGATGGGTACAAAATGGTGGTAAATATACTCGACTATGAAATACTTAAGCACAAGTCCTTTTATACTTTGTTAGCACATGTGCTGATAAAATACGCGAGGGAAAGGGGGTCTATTTATTTCCGACTATGAATACTTGGCACTGTTTTAGTAGAGGCGCAAGTGTAGACCTCTTTAACTTGCTGTGCAGCTGCTCTACGCCGCATCAGTGTAAATATAATGTTCTGATATTTAATCGAGGCTCAAGTCGACAACGTCGAAACAAATAAAAGTCCTTTAAATATAAATGTGCGCCTTTATATGGACTTGTAAGCAGAGCTTACTTCTTGTTTATTGTTCCTGAAAACTTGACGGTAAGAAATTACGGAAGCTGGGAAAGAAAGAACCAGATGGGGAAAAGAACTGCTTTTACAAGTACCTGTCACCACTACAATGGAAGAACATGTCGACACATGTCCCAGCCACTTATACCGGACAGGTCAAGAAATCGTCGTTAACTTAACGGTACATGAGTGCGTACATTGAGTGCATCGTCCCAAGATCTTTGAGAACCTGTCAGGAAAGGTGAAAGACATGCGCTGCTAGTGTGCGTCGGGCACGTGCTAAGTAAAAAATTAAGATAACCAAGACAACCATGCAATGGCAAGAGCACAACGTGTCAACCCACATTTCTTCAAGAGCCTAAATCGTGTCCTCGAATAACTAAGTCAGCCGTATTTACTTGCCTCAAGATTCAACATGCACTTAAAATAAAGTTTCAGGGCACTACCGCCTTTCCGAAACCCATGGAGTGGTATTGGAGCAAAATGAATTTAGCAAAATGCAACCTATTTGACCGATTCCACATGATGGCAAGGGTAGTAGAAAAAACAAATAACAATAGCAGTTTTACTAGCATGTAAGTAACAAGTACGAAATTAGTTAACACGTGATTTCCGATCAGTTAAGTACCTGATAAATTACTTAAATTATTAGTAAAATTATGTGCCGGCGATGATAAAGTCTGTTTTATAGGAAGTTGTAAAACCTGATCCAACGGGGTAACTTCTATATGAAATACCTTAATACAGCGACAAATTACCAATGAGTTCATATTTGTCCAGACAGAAATTTTGAGCTATTAGCACGCGGATTATCATAACGCAATTCCTATTAGTTAAATAAGTGATGGGGTGCTGCAAACCTGTTTCACACGAAGCAAACTCAATCTCTGCCAAGAAACCATCTGATGAAAGAAGACACAGATTTATATAATTTATTAATTAGTGATAATCTATAAAGCAACACTTTGTGCATTATTGAATTTATTTTCCTATTTGTTAAATTGCATTTTTAGTATGCTCTCAATCAGAAGCTAGGTCGGCCATACAGCTTGTTGTTGAATCATCAATTATTTTTTGACATAATTTAAAAATAAAAATGTTTCACAGAAGCTCTTGCCGAAGACACCTAAACATTGGTCAAAAAGTTTGCGTACTTTTGACATATAAAGTGTGAAAATACGAGTGATTTATTTTTAATTTAGAGTGTTTAATTAGATTCCCCTTTTTTATGCCGCAAGACCGTATAAGGGGCGGCTTAAAAACTATCTACACCTAAGTAAACGACACAAACATCCATTCTGGGAGTCGAACCCAGGACCTCTCGCACCGTACGTCGGCATGCTACCGACCACGCTACGGAGGCCGAAAAATACAATTTAAAAGGTTCCTAAAATAATTAGTTTTTTGTTTAAACTATATTCTTCTGCAGTTGGTAGCACAACATTATGCTATTACAGGTCCGTGCACAAGCGTGAAATTCGCAGGTTTGGTTCACGAACTAACGGCCAGCGTCACCGGTAGAGTGACAGTGTTTTAACATTGGTGTACTTAAAACACCGAGTGAGAAATTAGATACACTTCTTGACTTTACAGAAAGGTGTTTATTAGAGTATGATTGTAACATTTACATTTACAACAATGGCAGTTTGGAGTATATATGCCGCCAGCTATATTTTTCTTATAATTTATTTTTAATTTTTTTTCTGTGAGTTTGACCTCGATAGGGCGTACAATATGCCTTACCGGAATGTTTAAATATAACATTAATGGAATCCTTTCAATTATTTAGCTTGCTGGACATCAGAAAGAACATTTTTTGAAACCGAGATTCTGAAATCCTTCAAGCAAAATTAATGAAACAATTTTATTAAGTCTGTACTTAAACTGTCTACGATGTTAATGGGGAGTGTTAGACAATAATATTGTATTTTCAGTTTTTCACACATAACATTTATTCAAATTGTATTACCAACATTTTCTCTTCGACTAAGCACAGGATGTATTATTGTTAGTAAACTAATTGATATAAAAAAATGGAATCTTTCATTAAATTGTAATGTAAAATTATTGCAAGAGAATTATAGGCAAACTTTCAAAAGTTTTCTTGCAATGGTTCTGCATGACAAATTAACGAAAGATTCAATTAGCAGTTTACCAAGAATATATCCTATGATTTGTCGAAGAGAAATTTTTGATAATACAATTCGAATAAATGATACGGCTCAAAAACTGAAAATATAATAAAATTGTCTAACATTCCCCCTTGAATGTTAGTCATTTCAAAGCCAAAAGTACAAAAATAAATAGGAATCAAAATTTTTAAACTTTAAAAATAAAAAATAAAAAATCAATTCAGTATTATAGAACTGTACATTTGTTGTCGGCGCTAACGGTTATTTCGGTTATTTCATGAACTAAGTCAGTTAATAAGGGGACCAACTGAAAAGCGCTGGCGAATTTTTTCCTAACCTACCCTAACTATTATGTTATGTGTGAGGCCCGGGGAAGGAGCGGGACTAAGTGCGTCTCAGGGCTGAGCCCCATACGCCTACTAGGGGGAAGTTTCATGCAGAGGAGGCATGCATCGCGGCAGAGAGGGATTGGGCAGACATGGCCGCAATTGGGGCCATGTCTACCTCCCTAGGTGTACCTATAGCTAAGCCACAATCTAAGAAGAGAGAGGGAAAAACCGGCATAGTACCGTAAATATCCTCTCGACAGAATAGGAGTGTAACCACTCAGCAGTTACATGCATTAAAAATAAAAATGGCACTGAAAAAGTCGGAAGGTCCAGGTTGTTAGTAGAGTTGTGAAGCAAAAGTGGTGCTTAACTGCATTTAATTTCTTTATTTCCTTTGACTTTCATTTTGTGAGGGCGCTTGTTTTAACCAGGGCACTGTGGGTAAGCACAGTACCCTGGTGGAGGACGAGGTTTTAAAGGCGCCTCGTCCTCCCGTATCTCCAGTAGATACCTGAAACATACTTAAAAATACACAAGGCGAGTATCAGGTCCAGTTATTTCAAGGTCGAGTTTATCCCTTAGACAACCGTTTTATTTGTATTGTTAAAAACGATTGGTGGTATGAATTTTGTTGCCAACAATGAAAAAAAATAGTGATATGGAATGTATTTTATCTGCACCGACGATATACCATAGTTTTGTCATTTCGTATGTTCCGTAGAAATATCAATTAATAAGTAAAAATTCTAGGAATATCAGAAGTACAATTATTTTTAAGGGAATTTTTTTTTAATATTTAGTTCCAGTAACACTCGCGGTACAGTTTCCGTAAGGAGTATCATACTGAAAACTGTACACGATCTCTCAGATGTTATTCACTGGGTCAGCGGTGCAACTGGCTGGTCGTTGAGGCAGCAGAAATGTTTATTCGCTATGTCTCTCTTCGATACGAAGAAATAACGTCAGGTAATAACGACTGTATAATTATGTACTACCACGGATGAGGAGAGGTAGGAATCATCTGCTGTAAGAATGGTATGGGTATTTAACGGTACAATGAACTCTTACATATTCCCTTCCAGCAAATTTGAAAGTTTCCACCACTTGTTAATACATCACACAGCAACTAACAAACACAGTGTACACTTTTCAGCGAACATAACATCTATGGTCACACTGAAATCAAGTTTTGGTTAACCTACTCGACAAGATGGTCTTTAAAAATATGCTTACTTTACCGCGAACCTATAATATAAGCTAAGACCTGCACATTTCGTGTTATTTTCTGACAGCAGAATAGAATGCAAGCTGTTGTTCGCTCGTTTGACCTCTTCCATTGGCGTACAGTGTTGTGGATTGTAGCGGGAAGTATGTTGAGGCGATAGAGATGATGGTTTATCGCACGTTCAGCTGACCAGAAGATTACTGGCTTTAGCTTGTACTTATATCTGTTACCCTATATTACTGAACCAGTAATAATACCGATATAGTAATATTTTATGCCTTTTGTTGGTCTGTAGACAGCTACGTTGTATCCCAATCTTACATGATGCAAGAAACTACAGCGTTTTCAAGGGCATGTCGGCACAAAACTTTTTCGCGATATACAATCATCTCTAGCAATAATTAAAAGTTATTCTGTAGAATGACCTATCGCATGACAATCATTCAAATACATGAATGACATCACATAATGACTGGAGTAGTATGATTATGGCGGTTCTGGGACAGGAGCCGGTGTGTGGATTTCAGCCGAGTGTGGATTTGTCCGCCATGTTGTGACGTCACGCCCCCCGGCCGCCATGTTGGGTGACCGTGACCTTGACCTTGACCTTTAACCTTGACCATGAGTGTCAAATTACCAAAATTTTCCAAAATTTCGAAAATTTCAAAAAATTTCAAAAAATTCAAAATTTTCAAAAAATTTCAAAATTTCAAAAAATTTCGAAAAAAATAGTACCTCAATTTTGTTTCCGGTCACCATATTGTTT
>PNEQ01043395.1:0-18794 GCA_003012365.1 Medauroidea extradentata | reverse complement strand
GAAACACTCCAAATCAAGATGTTAGACCAACCACATAGCGACCTTAATTTTACCAGAGCAAGATGTTTCGCACAGGAAGGGTAGAAGAACTAGTTAAAAATCCTTTCCTAAATTATAACACACATCCCGGTTGTACCTAATAAGGCCGATATTAGTGAAACCAACATTCGACATTTTTTGTTTCAATATACAGTGCATGTGAAAAAATTTAAGTTTCAAGAGATGCAGTAATCCCTTCCTATTCGCGAACTCAGTATTTGCGAATTCGCATATTCTTAATTCAATATTTACGAGTAAAATTCGCGTATTTGCGAATGCGAGTTTGTCGGCTTTTTTCTATCTTTATACGAGCAAACATCTTACTAACACGTATCATATTTCTCGCTACTGCACATTCGCAGTACATGTATCAACCTGCAGTACGCAAATGCAATGAAACATTTTAAACATCGCCTAGACAGACAACATTGACACAATTTGTTCAAGCTCTCCGCCGGTAAAAAACCTAACCTTGGCCGCAGCCAGAATGTTCAAGTGATAAGCAGCTGGAGTTGGAAACCAGCAGTATCAATTGCCCGATTATGTATTGTAATTGCAGTCTCCCTTTCGCACACAGTAACACTAGCCTCGTGAGTAATGTATTTCAAACTTTATCCCTTATCTTTCTCAGAATTAAAAAAAAAAAAACTTTTCTACGTACCGTTTTGCTAGTGGAATGATTATGAATTCTAGTTTTTTTAATCGCAGTTTATGTACTTTTCCAACGCATTTGATCAATTACGGCAATTTCTTTTTTACTGTAATCTAGCATATTACTGTTTACATAAAAATTTACAAGGAATGTGTGCATATAATTTCCATAAAAAATATGGTGGGATAAGGGTCTGAAACCCTAACCTTATTTGGCCTATATGTTTCTGGTCTTGGTATTCACGAATTCACTATTCACTAGATTTTCGGCAAACCGAACCCTCGCGAAAACGGAGGGAACTTGGATTTATACACTGACAAACTTATTAAAAACTTACACATTCGTGTTAAATATAGAGTTCCTTCCGATTAAAGCAAAATTAAATTGCTTCAAAATATGTATTAATGTAGCGCTGTGTTTAATGCTGAAAACCAAAAAATACCCGAAACTTTTCAAGTAAAAAAAGCTCAAATTACTGTAGCACTGCGCCAGTTGGAGGCACCGACCGCCATTGTGAGTAGGACTGTGACCATTTTGTATAGATACACCTATTGACCAAACTTGTCTTAAACATAAATAAAATATAAAAAAAAACACTTCATATGTACAGGTCGAAGAACCAATCTACTGGAAATGATCCGTTACATAATTATGCTATTATAGTAAAAAATCTTGATTGATAATGCAAAGAATTTTGAAATTTCTATATAAACAACTTGTCATATTTAGCATATTACCTCGGAAACCTGCTTTGAGACCTAATAACTTATTGGTGTTTTTTGGTAGCTGCGACGGCTGAATGGTCAGACCAGACACCTCCTACAAAGGCGAACCGGGTTCGACTCCCAGCGAGGTCGGAATCGGACCCGGGATTTTCGCATGTGGGAATTGTACCATTGATTGGCGGCTTTTCTCAGGGACCTCCCGTTTGCCCTGCCCTTCCATTTCGACGCTGCTCCATACTCGCGCGCGCGCGCGCACACACACACACACACACGCACACACGCACACACGCACACACGCACGCACGCACACACGCACACACGCGCACACACACACACACGCACACACACACACACATATATATATGACACAAAAGACTATACGTGAATGACAGTTTCTAAAAAAAATTGCATTTCTCGCTGATAATCAGCAACAGTAAATCTTCTTTTCTTTCGTGGGGCGGACAAATAAAGACGAGTCTTTGTAGATATCCTCCAGTCTTTTCTTTCTGCCATGTCAACTGCCGACTTAGTGATGCGACGTGCAACAAAGTATGTAACGTACTGTCACATCTTTCACCAAGCGTGGCTGTAGGAATCAAATTTGGGGGACGTAAGAATGTTTTACTCGGGACCGTGCAGCTAGTCTCAAGAAAAATATTCTGGGACATAAAATTCCTTGTATCTCTTACCACGTAAAAACCACCCAGCACGTCGTCAGTTCGTGTAGCCCAGCAGGGAGTCTTGTCCCTTCCCCTCCACTGCATTAGTTGCGCTCTTCCCCCACTCTAACACGCCTCCAACCATCCAAGGTCGGCTAGGGGAGGCCGTCACCAGGCCGCACCAAGTGACGGTGCCCAAAATACGCAAAATCTAGCTTCTTACTAGCGAAATAACTAACGATTTTCAGTTGTGAACGTATTATATTTTGGTATCATTTTGTCCAGAACAGTGAGATCTACGCTGGGAACATTTTCTTTTCGCAGTTACAGTTATGTGTTGAGAGATAATTAACTGCAAAAATCATAGATTCAAGCATTTTTTAGCATGTATTCAAACATCATATTCTATTTTTCAAATGTTACAATCAATGATACATCCTTTCACTCTTCCAGGAAAAAAACTGAAATTTTTATGTGCGCAGGTTCACTTACAAATTACTAGTCATAAGACACTGCATTCGTCTATTTCTCTCCTGCTGCATAGTGCCCTTAAGCCAACAGTAATAAAGACATGAAATACGAACCACATAATAGTAAATGAACTGCTGTGCTTATTATGAAGAACGACTTTGTTGGATGGTACTGGCAACAGTATTGCTAGAAAGGATACACTTAAAAACATGATGAAGACAACAAAATAACCTAGTAGTCATATGTCAAGTGGCTTGACTACCTACAATATTTAAAAATAGGACAAGAGTTTAATTATTTGAACTTCAAATTAAAATGTTAATATCGCAGATTTACGAAACGTGGATGAACTTTACTGTAAAACAAACATATGTTAAACATTTTTAAAGAAAACTGTCTAGCTTTCAAACATTGTAAGTAATGCTGTATCTGTAGCAAAATTAAAAGTAGTTTACAAACTGTGGGATAAAATATTACATACAAATGACTACACCCCACATCAATTTTTTTTTAATATGTACAATGCAACAGTTTTTCTCATTGCAATTGCAGAATTTCTTACAAATGATTAGTTCAGAGATGCAATACTCTATGAAAAAATAAAACATAACAGAAGTTTTCTATCACAAAAGCTCTGTATGTTAATGCACATGCAGTGCAATTATGTATGCTACAATCAGCTCAATCTTGTAACAAAACAATTACATTGCCGCGAATTACATTCCTGATTAAATAAATATTTAATAAAAAAAGTTAAGATTCTGTTGACAAGACTCTTGAAGAATTTTAACATAAACGCAAAACTATTTAAACCATAATATTGTCAATGATAGTGCATTCATCTTAAGTGGTGTAAAATAAGCAATGTAAGTAGGCTAAGTACTGTATCATGTGTCCAATTAAGGGACATTCACACATAAACTTGAGAAACCCTTCAAAACCTTTCAAAATTTTCTAGTTAGCATGTTTTCCAAATTAATAAGCATGGTTAAATCAGTATCTGGTAAGCGGACACAAATATTTCCACTAATACAATAATCCCCTTACTCCTTGCCAATACTTTAAAATATTTAAGTCACATAACCTTTTTAAAACAATCTGAAGTATGAATTGTGCAATGCTTTCGTTACAAGTCAGTGACCTCTCTGCATTTCCCCAGACTGCTACCACTACTCGAATGTTAATTCTCTTTTGGAGTACAGCTCACTCATGTCTCTCCCTACTGAGCCGAGACCCGTATAGCCAGCACGAAAGATGGTTAATTAATTCAAGTAAGCATGAAGCAGCCTTAAGCAATATATTACTTGAGATACAAGTAAGCACAGAGCAGCCTAAGGTCAAGAAAGGGAACCACTCTTCATATCCCAATTGCTTTGTAGTCTCCTTAAATGAACATGAAAATAGTGTTTAGTTTTAATTTCCTCAATTCTCTTATGTGTACAGTACACAGAGATATTTAACTGAATAGGCTGCATCAAAATTAAATAGTTACATAAATATACAGCACAGCAGATACTGTATAAAAACTACAATACGTAAGTACCGTCAAAACCAGAAATATCAGCTTTTCAGACACTGCATTACAAACAATCTTTGAACACAGCAAAACACTCACCATGACAGATCCTCATAAACCAGATGGATATTGTGCTTCTGAGAAACAAAAACTCTGTACACACAAACTTGTACTGCATTATTTATATACATAAATGAATGTCTGTCTGTCTGTAATGTATGGACTTCTATAACATTTGCCCAATACCGATGAAACTTTGATAAGTTGTTGTGTGTGTGCCTGGGAAAGATTTAAGGAAAAGAATTGTGCTGGGGGATGAGAGGAGGAAGGATGGCATAGAGGAGCAGAACGGAGCACCCAATAAATTAAACTGTGAACAACTAAGTAAGTAAAACCCTGCGTTATGTTAAGAGACTGTGTTGTAGAAATTAATATCAAAACTGCGTGGCAAAAAATAATACAATATATCAAACAAATGTACACACAAAAATTTATTTTTTCGTCTTTGAAAATTACTTTTGTTACCTACAACCTCCCAATGGAAAAACCTACGAGGCCAGTAACTAAAACGAAACGTCCAACACAACCAAATCTGACATGCACACTTTCCATTAGGTTCCTATGTGTTATGGCGGTTACTGCTTTGAATGTGTTGTAGCATGTTTTACAAAAAGTATTTTATAACAAAACTATTGATTGTTTCTGAAATATATTTAGCTACAACATTTATATAATGGTACTTTCAGAACAGAAAAGAGTATTTTGAAACACTGCAATATAGTAAAACATTGCTTTCCCAGACTGTTGCATCAAACAAGACTGTACCTAAGAGACATGCATACGGAAAGTCAGCAAGCTTGTTCAGTGCTGCGCACATAGTGATGATCGCAAACTTGATATGCCAATACCATCCTAACTATCTTAACTTTAATTGCTTCCAACTCTGAAGACGAAACAGTGACTGGCTACTCACCACCTGAAACTTGCTGGCATAACCTTGCACTAAAGACAACTGTAACTAGGTCTTGCACACAGAGGCATCAAACCAGAGTACTTTAGAAAACTGTCAACACTATAGGTAATGTTCGATGAAGCATTATGATTACAGCATGTAGTAAGAATGCTTTTGTTTCACACCTTCACGAATCACTTTCAACAAATGATTAGCATTTATACCACACCATCCATTCTTTCAAAACTGAAATAAAAAAAAAACTTTTGAACCTTCAAACACAGCCCTATTTTCTGTAAGCCAAGCGAACATAACCTACTCAATGTTAAGACGTATTCAAACTACTTGCTTGGCAAAAGCCCTACTTAAAATAACACATCATTAACAGCTACATGAACCGTAATATTGATCTAGGCCATTTATTATAGTCATTTATCAAATGGTCCCTTCCAAAATGTTCCAGCTTCATTGGTTTTACAACTTCGCAGTGAATGAACACACTAGTTTGTTTCTCCTTACTTAAGGTCAGTATTAGTTCTTGTAATTTATTATTTTTGGCTTACATTAAGTCATGCATCAAATAAACTATGTCAAACCACTGGCTGTTTAACGTTGGCCAAGAAATTCAGAAACTACTGTACTGTTGTGGAATTTAATGTTGACTTGTAAGGCTATCAGTTTCTATCTAAGAGATTGAAAATTAATGTCCTTTTTTGAATTACTAAAATTTTTGTTGTCAAATCTTGCTTCAGCCTTCCAGTATCCGTCATCATTTTTATACAGAAATAAATCTTCGGACAACAGGTTCAGACAAAAATCTCAGTAGGCAATTAATGGGCAAAACATACGCATTAAAATGTACATTTATATTAAATTACCACCTCCTTGCTTAGTTAAATTGTACAAATATGGGAGCTTTTCAGTTCAACCAATCATAATAAAATTTAAGCTTGCAAGCCCCTAAAATTTATTTTGGAATTTTCTTGTTATTAAAAAAATAAGAAGTAAAAACAATTTACTTCACCGATGAGAGAGGAAAAGTGGATAAAAACTGCTGTATGATGTGCATTGATGAGGCAGTTTCAAGTGGATTCTGCATTCAAAACATCCGAGATTTCAATTCAAGAACTCATTCAGTTGGTTGGCCGCTGCCACTGAGGCTCTGACAGGTTCAGCCAACTTCAACTAATTTTTTTTTTTGTTGCCAGAAGGAAAGCAGCATACAGTATATTACTGAGGCATAAAAGAAAATGCCTCTTGTCTAGGACATAAAGGAAAATGTTTTGCTTCAAAAATAAGTTCCCTAATATAGTCACACTATTTTCTGAGATAATCAGAAACTAGTATCCTAGGTCTACCACCAATTGCATCCAACAGATTTCAGTCACAACACTCTACCCCATCTCTATACAATGACTACTATGCAAGAGCATAGCCTGTAAATCTAAGCCCTAATTTCTTCCTTGAGACCAAGTTAAACGCTCTGTTAAGATACAGAATAAAACAATCGTCATTTGATGCATGACCATCAAGAGGCTTTGTTATACGTATTTAACTAATTACGCTTTTAGAACTATATTCTTAGAGTAACCACTATTCTAAATACAAAACATAATCTAATAAAAATACGCAAACAAAAACGTGTTACGTACAAAACAACTTTCATCATTGTTTACAACAGAGTGTAGTTGAGTCCTATATAGTCCCAAGTTACTAATGTATATCATTACAGAATATGTACGTATATAGTTTACAAAGATACTCACATGCAGACCTCTAAAATACTGCAAAATTTACACAGTTAATATCAAAACCACAAATTAAAAATCTTACTTGTAGCTTTGAGTCTCACAACCGCAGGTGAGGTTAGGACACACATGGCAGAAAAAAATAACAGTTCCAAGTTAGTCACAGCACGTATGTTATCTTCAAGTATTTTTAACACACAGATTTCCTAGAGTTAGTCTTATAAAATTCAACTCGTGATTTTATTTTTCAATGCTAATTTTAAAATAAAGCTGCATTGTTTTACACAGAAAAAATGTCTCCGAAAGCAAGAATCGGCTTATCTACGCAAAAACTACATCAGGATACCAAACAGTTGGCAGCTATGTACAGAATTCCATAATTCAGATTTCTCATACACAAAAACACTATTTTAAGTGCCAGAAACATGATGAAATGCATTAAGCACTGCACTGAAATTAATGGAAGTCCAAAACACTGTCATCCAATGTGGCCTGAAAAGTGTGAAGGGAATATGAATTTTACATTAAGTCTACATCTGTCTGTTAGTAAAAAGAATACAGACTTACATACAGTTGGCACAACTGTAGCATTCATCGTGCAAGCAAAAATGTATTTATTTGCATATTATGCTCCATGAGACCATGAGGTTTCTAAATTCCCACTCATCGGCAAATAGGTGAAAATTTACTGTCCTTCACAGAGCCGAATGTCAAATAAAACCTAAAATATAAAGTTGTACAAATCTAAAAAAAATTATATTCTGATGTACAAAATGTAACAGCCACAAGTACCTAAAAAACATACCGTACTTGCCGGCATATAGGATGACCCCGCATATAAAACCAGCCATGGTTTTGAAGGTACAAAATCTTGAAAAAAAGTAAATAATTAATTTTGAAATTCCCGACAGAAAAATACTTTTTCCTTTGCCAGAAACATTAAAAATTTAGTTTAAATATTACTAATGCATTTATTGCAGTTATATAAACATCATAGGAGACACATAAACCAATAAAATTGGCCGCCCAAGAGCCAAGGTAATGCATGCGATGGCAGCACACGTAGCCGGCATCATCAGTTGCCGGCAGCTGTGCACGACTTGGCAACGCCAGACTGAGGCACGCTGCGCCCTACATGGCAACGCTAGGCAACAACAGCTGCTTGCAAGGTCATCGCATTCCTGTGTGCTGTTGTCACCTGCCAGCCTAGCGCTAGACAGTAGATACATGAATGTGTGGTAGGGTACCTAGACCCTGGTTTTCTCCGCCCGAGAGTTTTGTGTTGGCGAGACAAATGATCTAGGCACTCTGTACCTAGATCCTGGTTTACTCCGCCTGAGAGTTCTGTACTGGCGAGACAAGGGATCTAAGCATGCGAACCTAAATCCTTGTTTTCTCCGCCCGAGAGTTGTGGGCTGGCAAGACAAAGGATCTAGGCACGCGCTCCAGCTGCATCAATCGCCGCTTCGCTGTGAGGTAAAAAGTCCTTTGTTATGAATATGACGCTCATCAAAATTTCATACCGTAAATATTATTTAAAAAACGAAGCACTTATTTTCGTTTGTGACGAAAAATGCTATTCCTTGAAACAACTTAACTTTCAAACGATTTTTAGGTAACCAAAAATTTTCGCATCTTCATATAAGACAAGTAGCAATTTTCGAAGGCCAAAAATATGTAAAAATAGTTGTCTTATACGCCGGCAAATACCATACATGCAGTACTGTACATGCTAATCCCTAGTTCATACGAACTTTTCAGTGAGACTTCGAACAGGAAAATGTGTGTTCAAAATCAGAATGAGTTTCTGATTCTGCAGTAGGTCAAACCTCCACCTGATGAACAAAAGTCTGTAATCTTTGTACAACACTTGGATAAGCAATGCCAATGTCCGAGGCATGACAGAACACACATACAGTAGCAGAATACCGTGTCTGGGTTTACATTTCTGACAATCTATTGTAAAATCAACCAGCAAAATAACAAAACTAATGACAATGAAACCTTACACAGTTTCAGCTAATTCATAAAATTTTAAACATACAGACACCACCTCTAACTAAACTGCCAAGTTCTCCCTCACAACACTATAAACTTAATGCAAACTTCACAGTACTATTATGTCGAACAAGCACTAAACAAGCCTCAACAATATTCAACAATTTAAATGCATCTATGCAATTATTATCAGTCAAGTAAAAAAGTTTTGCTTTCGAAATACTTCACGTGTAAAATATGAAACCCAGATATGCCTGAAATATTTATGCTCATTTAAAATAAAATACAAATTACACCAATACTGTACAAAAGTACACCAATATCAGAGTTACAAATATTATTTTTAAAAACCTAAGTGCTTGTCAATACACCTTGCAGTAAACTAAGTATATCATTCTAAGACCACAATATTTTCTTTATTAATAACAGATTTTATGTGTGTTTAATGTTTTTTCTATATTAATGATTACAATATATACTAATGTAAATGTATAATTTTTCAATAAAATTAAAACTGATACTGTTTCATATTAATATCTAACTTAGTTAACTTTCTTTATCTGCTAATTTGCAAATATGTGCAATAAATGTAGGTGTAATACAAAATCATATCGTACATTGTTATAATCAAGGTTACCATAATTTAAAAAAAAGTAAAGCTTGGTTCACAACTGAATACTTAAGAACTAAGAATTATGCAGCAAGGAACAATATTCGAATTGCACTGACAGAATCTTCAGTAATATTGGTTCACTATAAATACATTAATTCTTACTTTCAGCTAATGAGAAATTCCTACTTAACAGACATATTTATTTGAGCGAGATTTCCATCAACACATTTTGTGAAATAATTTATTGCCACCTGTTTAGAATATACAAATAAAAAATAACCACATTTCACGTTCATTACATGAGAAATCTTATCCCAAGAATCCTCTTTCATTATATTAATACATATTGGTAGTCACATTACACTGAGATTGCACTTATAAACACCTGCATTTACTTATAATGCACAAACATAAACAAATTTAAATTACTAAAAATTATTTCATCAAGTGAGTACTGAACCATCAATCTTGAGGTCAGAAAGTCAAAACTCTACCACAGAGCTACAGAACAAATCTAGATTAAAGTGGTCCAAATACACATGTTATACTATGTGCATTCCCAGGTATCATCAAAATTGAATTTTTAGGATTTATATTATTTATACAAATATTTTAATCTCCTGAGATTGTATTAAAATGGTTTACATAATTAAATGTTTTGCAAAGTACAATAAACTCATACTAAGGGTTGTTTGGTAACTAAACTGGATTTAGAAAAGATTTTTTAACAGTTACTTAGTCGATAAACTACAAATAAACCAACAAATAAGCTTCCTTTCAAAAAGCATATACACTATAAAACAAAGTCAACATCTTTTGTTTTCAATGACCAACATGTACTTCCCTAATTATGTGATTGATTCATTCCCATAGTTCTGAAATACAAATACAAAACATCCCCATTTCTGTAAATTCTTAAGTCACGGGCAACATACATTTGCCCTACACGCGACCCATTAAGTTTTATTGTGAATAAGAACAGAACATCTAACAACATGCATTAGGTTCTTAACTCAACTGTTAGCTACACATTATAATTCTTAAATTTTTAATTGTGAACGAACCCAGATTAAGACTACTGTGATCTGATGTGTTACTTACAGAAACCAGCTCTGTAAACTGTCACACATTCAAAACAATAATATTTTATACTTTATTAAGGCAAATGTTACAAAATTGTAACATGTGCATGCTGATGCAAGGTCACAACAGATTGAGTAAATATTTACCAAAGCAAAAATACAAAGTTATACGTAATTTTGCAAATGTAGCAGCCATTTTAACTTGCCACCTTCTCCCACACTACTACTCTTAATACAAAAAAAAAATTGATTTCAACCTATGGTAGCTGCCATTTTCAGAAAGATTTACTGAAACAGAAATGTCAAATTTTATTCCATGCCAGCAAGTGAAACAAACCACAAATTTAAGACAGTGAACCCTGAAATTTAAAATTTGGACAGTTAAAACAACACTTGCACTTATGTTGGTGTATGGTACTACTATCAGCAGCACACTTATGGGGGGAAAAAAAACAGCACATTTGTATTTGGAAGAGTTAGAATTGCCAAGTCAAGTACTGTACACTTTATATTTTGTTAGATAAGGAACAAATCACTCATTGTCACATTAATGTATTGGAGCAATTTAAGGTAGTATGGATTTACCAAAAATATTTTGCAACATAAACTCTGAGTTTGGTGACTTAAAAATACATGTCAAACATGCCACTGGTAATTATATTAGAATTACACTTCAAAATACACAAGGAATGACAGGCATATCTAGGTTAAAAAAGTACAAAATAAAGAACAAGTAATATCCAAAATGTAATACCTGCTGGTACAACATGTAACACAGATCTTTCTCTTACTCAACTATCAGGCCAGGCCACTAACGACACCTGACCGTAGCGAGACGCCCATATGTTAACCCACGACATACGACAGACTCTCACGCCCTGACGAGCTGACAGAACCGCAACTTGGCGGTGGTGACCCATCCTTTGGTAGGTCAGAGGCGCTCCCTGCGTGTGCTCTCCCAGCGAGCATCATCAGACTCGTGCGTCAGGTACCTGTTACCAACCTGGCTCTCCAGTTCGCGCAGGTCACACCATGTCTGGTAGTCCTGTACACAGCACCGAGAAGAACAGCCTTCACCACGCATGAATGCACACTTTCAACATTTCCCTCAATAAAACTTAATGCCACACACCCAAAAATCACATTTGTCGCAAAAAACTGAAGCAGAAATGGGTCCCTTGCATAAAAACGGAATTTAGTTTAATATACGTACTTAAATATTACATTTAACACATAGGATAATGACTTTGAATGTAATTTTTAAATATAAATGTGTTATTTATTAATTAAAAGCAAAATAAAGTGGTGAAAATAGCAGACGACATGGTCTCGGAGGAAAACGACTTTTGATTGCTCCACGTCACAGGCCAGTTATAGACTGTAATAGTTTAATACTGTTTGCCGTGCTTTAACGTGTAATGGACGATTTTGTAATTAACTTTGGCTGTAGCTGACTGAAATGTAAGAGCTCAGTCAGACAATCTATCTAAAGTTGATATTTTCATGGTTTGGGAATATTTAAAAGAAATTCGTGCTTTAATAATCCACGGCTACAAGACACGTTTCAAAATAGGTCTGTTCTGCTGATGTGTAAATGGTTTGTTACACATTTGAGGACTTTTATAAAGATACGGTTCACCCTAACCAATCTTGATGTTTTGACAATGCAAGAAGACTACAAAAAATCGTCACCCAATTTCAGGACATTTATGGAAAAAAAAATTAAATTTTCACAAAAACATTATTATGTATTTCACAACAAAAATATTACACTATATGGATACAGTCATATAAAGTCCATCTCGTATAAGAATTCCGTATTTTAGCAGGCGATGCTACCAATATCTGTGCTACATGCCAGAATAACATACCATTTTAAAAAACAACTGGACGTGGTTGTACGGCCTGATGAAACAGTAGTGACAGCCCTGAACAACAAATCATTTAACTTCCATCACAGACGTTGAAAATAGTGTGTATCATATGAGAAAAATAAGTAAGCATTTTCGAGTAACGGTAATATAATGACACTGCTCCGTATCTAGCACTAGTCAGCTAACTATTTTATTCTATTCAAATTGCATCATTTCTATAACTATTTTACAAACAACCACACCATTAGTCAACCTATACCAGCAACAAAAACTAAGGATTGCCATTGTGAGTGACAGCTTCTTGTGTGTGTGAGATTCTTATATGGTGTTATTTTAACATTCTGTGTGTGTATTTAATATATTGCAATGCAGGGATTAAACGCAGCCTGTAATCGCCAACAGGATATTAAAACTTGTTTCTGAAGATGGGAAATTGAAAAATGTTCAGCCTTGATAATGACAAAAAGTACTAAATAAATTGTTAACACCCTTTTACTTAAACAGAATTAGTGAGTAAATACTTATGGTTCTTGTTGTAGGCCTACATGTAAGCAGAGCTTTTCTCAAGGTGCCAACTCAATAAAATCATTTTGTATGAAGAAGTCTATAGGGTCTATTTAATGTTCTCTTTTGAAAGTAGTAACTGATAACATTTAATATCAAGTCCACGTGAGCTTTGTGCCAGTCAGCTGCAAAAATGTAGGTCTACATATTATTTCCAAAATAAAAGGCCAGAAGATTTAAACCTATGTATTTTCTGGTCATTAAAGTGTACTTGTTTACTCATATGTATTACCAAAATGATTTAAAGCTGATCTGGGCAATTAGAGGCCTATCCACATTTTTTTTTTATTATTTCTTACACTTTATGTTGACATAATATTTCCATTCAGATTGTGAGTGCAAATTTTTTTTTGTAGTATTGTGAGCGATACGACTGTATGTATTATTTTCTTTTTTATTTCAGTTTAAAGATGTTTCCTTGCACTGTCATATGCTCCTGCAACTACTGTATAAGATATTATTATTTAAACTCTTTTTATGGGTAAAGTAGAAATAAAAACAACAGAAGCAACAATTACTGTATAAGTTATCCATACATGTTTGTTTATTTTTGGTAATGCCCTAAAATGTTACAAAAATTTTAGGAAAATATATGATAAATAATGTTAAATCTTGAATGATTACATTAACTTAACACCTGTAGAGTAAGCAATTCATTATTATAATATGAAATAATTTTCCATTAACATTGCCCACCTAACCCTAGTAAAAATAATGTGCAGCCAGTATTGACAACAAATTACATGTCTGAGATCTAAAAAATAATCAAATAGAAAATCACAAAACATTTTGGATTATACTGCAACAATATGTTAACTGTTGACATGTTTTGTTTGTCAGCTAGAAAGAACATATTGGTGGAAGGATACGTAATGTTTTTGTTTACATTTTCCTACTTTATGATCTGTCAAATAAAGAAATTTTTATACGGTATGGACTGTATGTTACACCAATCCACTTAAATAGGTTTCGTACACTGTAACGTGCAGGTATTGGTGTAAGTAGGTATTAAGAAAAAGATGTACTTAATTAGGGTAATCTTCTAAATTGAAATTGTCTGGTCATGTGACCATTCATTTGATTCAGTATCGCGTCACGATACCAAATCTGCCACACAAAATATGCTATGAGGATATTTATTGACATTATATTAAATAAGAGAAAGATGTTGAGAATCTGGGCCGTTCCCTCGGGTAGGCATAGCAGATGTTATCGCGGGAGCTTGGCACCGTCCTGCCCATTACTCTTCCCATACCCCTCCGCTGGACCACTCTGGTCAGTACGAGGAGGGGGATGCAGCAGCCTATGGCAAAGAGACTTAAGAGACAATGCAAAATAATATACATTAGACTTTTGGCTCAAGTAATCTGTTAATTTAAATAAGTAATATAAGTTAAGTAAACTACAGTAAAATCCCTATATTACACTTTCTAAGGGACAAATGAAAACTGGTGTAAATGAAGGGAAAGTGTAAATGGAGGGAAACAACAATAACTGTAACAAAACATCTGTTAATTAAAATATTTTACAAGTTAATTCATAATTGCAGGACAGATTAAATATGTGACCTCAAAAAGTCTTTATAAGTAAAATGATAACACTCTAACAAAAAAATTTTAGCATCAAAATTCTTCTGAGCATAGATTAAGAAAAGGTGTGATGTATACTACTATCATTGATTAAATTACCCCTTTTGTTTTTAAAACTTGTAATACACATACATAATATAGTCTACAGTTTTCTCTCTATTAAAATTTCATCCTTCTTAAACAATATCAACATTTAATTTGAAATTTTAGGGGAAAATATTGATAGCTTCATAAAAAAATAAGTGTAAATCGGGGGAAGCAAGTATCAACTGAAGTGTAAATGGCAGGAACACAATACATTGTTAACATAGGGAAAATAATGGGAACCAGAAAAAATGGTGTATTTAAGGGGAAAGTGTAATTCAGGGGAATGTAAAATCAGGGTTCTACTGTAATGAGATTTGTCCAGATTTTGAAACGAAATATGTAAATTAAACTAAATAAATGCTGTGATAGTGTACTACAGGGCTGGCTTCGGTAGGCGGGGCTGTTTCTGCATGCTTTCTTCCCATTGGCCGGATTACCAATACCGGGACCGGTGGCGGGTGGCGAGTTTTTGGCCAATGTGGAGAGGGGAGATCTTAACTGACTGGGGGAAGAAGGTCGCGAGGCGGTGCTCGCGTCGTGGCGGGACTTCGGGGGGTTCAGGCGTCGATGAGTCAGAGCGGCAGACCGCTGACGAGACGACACGATCAGTTGATTAACAACGACGGGGCGAGTGAAGTTGACCGGCAGTGCAACGTTAAATGCGGTGGATAAGCGGGATTTTAAGGGTCACTAGGTCGGGGCGGCAGACTGCCGACAAGACCACTTAATCCGCGTGGACTGCAGATGGCGGGGTGCTACTAACTGAACTTTAACTTAGTGCAGGGATGCCACCAAGTTCATTTCCAAAATCCTGTAATTAGCATTAAAAAATCCTGTAAAATCCTGTAATAATTCAAACTTACGTCTACGTACTTTTCCTAAGTTTTTTAGAAGATTCTTGCTGTAGAATTTTGATAGTGAAATAATATGTGTAGTAAATTATTATAGTACTATGAAAAATTGAGATGTTATACAGAAAACCATTTACTGTTAATGTTTTTTACAGACTGAACTATTTTATAATCTGTTTCGGTAAAGTAGCAGTGAAACTTTCCACCCGTTTTCCTATTTGGAAAAATTTGTAGAATGAGTGCGAACATGTTCAACTGACTACTTATTGTTGAAAAATTAATATATCTGCGTAAGTTTATTTATGGCCTCGAATGAGCCGTAGTTTGCTATGTATCATGGCGCCGCACATAAAATGATACACGTATTTATTAACATAATCGCCGCATGTTTTCACCAACATTTTTGGTTCAAAATATGGGGTGCAGCCATTATAAGGGGTTTTAAAAATTTTCCTTTTTTTTTATTTTGGCATAAAATAAAACACAAATTTACGTATATTTGCTTGTATAAAGCATGACCTTTTCTACAAAAATAAAGGGAAAGATTTGTAGGTTTAAAATAAGCACAAAAAAGATTAGTGAATCTCGTTAATCAATTCATGTGCGTCCATAATTTTTGTGTCATATGTTGACAAACACAGATGTTAGAAATATCCGTGAATATCTAACATTATCCGTCTGTCCGTTTTAACCTTTAAATATCCGTTAAAACGGATAAAATCGGTTAAAACGGCAAGCCTGACTTAGTGTATCAGCCACGCTAGCTTGACAGGGCTGTACGATTATTAGCCATGCCCGCGGGAGTCAGTAACTCGGTGCATCATCGACTTATAGGTAGTGATAAGACCTTGTTTTTATTAAACCTAACACCGCAATAATAATCATAAGTTAAAAACCAATATACATATATACATACATATAAAACATTACGACAAACAGCTAATTAACACAAACAGGAACGTCGTAACGCATGCTAATCCATTTTCAACTGCATTATCACTTTCCCTTTACCGGTTAGTAACTACTGTACCACTTCTATCTTTGACTTCTTATCACAACCCTTTCAACAGAAACAGTCTTTAACAGTCTCCACTGTGTATTAGGGTAATTAGATTTTTACATTTCTTGGATTACAAGTTGTTATTGCTAGTTTTTACTGCAAATTTCTGCCATAACTGCATTTTTCATATTTATTGAAAAATGTTCTGTTGCAATGGTACAGCCTGTTCCTCAATGTGGTCAGTCAAAGTGAATGGATAATAGAATTAAGAGAAGAAAAATAATCATGACACAGAAAGTAGGAAAAAATGAATGAGCAGCTATACAAATACTTGACGCACCCCGTAGTTGCTATTAGATTATTTTTACGCTCGTCCCACATTTTTGTGTATAAAGTAGGGTTAGGCCTACCGGCCTACTTGTTGAAGGGACAGCTTTATTAATATTACGCCCCATATTGCCGCTTACTGCTTTAAAGATGTTGTATAATCTTTAAAATAGTAATAACTTACCTTTGTAAACCTGAAAGTAGGAAATGTAATGCGACGAGAGATATTGAAAAACACCAGTCGGCAAAAACGTAAATAAACAAGGTGCCGGAGCCAAATAAACGTAATAATTTAGATATATGCTTATGTGTACTTCTTATATGAATATTTGGATGCAGTGTGCTAATTCAAGCATATAATCTCGCTTTATTTAAATTTTGGGCAACACGGGAATATTCGATGTTCCAAGGGGAAAGTTAGGATGCAGCAGAGATAGTTTTTGTTTTCGTGAGAAATGTGCGAGTGTTGAGGTGGCATTTGCCTGCAGCAGCCGACCACAGCACCACCCGCTAACGGGACTTCCACCCCCTTCTGGGGTATATAAAGGACGAGTTTTTGTCCTTAAGTCAGTAGTCTACGGCTAGGACTCCCACCGAGCCTTCCCTGGGCATTCCGCCTACTATTCCTACCTCCTTCCACCTAGTGCTGACTGTGAACTGGTAAGTGTGCCATAGGCAGCCTCCCATCTTTATACCTGAGCTGAATGCAAACTGGTAAGTGTGCCATAGGCAGCTTTCCCCCGCTCTCTACCCACTTCTGATGCCTAAGGGCAAGTTCGGGGAGTAAGAGGTTAACTCTAGTAATCGGGCACGGGGTAAAAGGGAACACTCCCTACCATTCATTATTGCACTGTGTGGTGCGCCTCAGTACCAGGAGTTTATGTCGGAAAGCAGCCCCCCGAAAATTGGAAGTGCGTGAGGCTCCATCTTGGAATTAGTAGCCACGTGGTTAAAGTGCGCCTAGATTCTAAAGTGATAAATTTATGTAACATGTGAGTTAGTGTAAAAACATACCGTTGTGAACTTGTGTACATTTGCTGTAATTACGATAAAGTAATTCAAGAACTTGTGTGTTATTTAAAGAGAAACTCATGTCCAACGATTCAGTGCTCATTATTAACATTGATCCCGAGGAGGCATACTCTCTTGACGAGCGTTAAGTGGCAAGCCGCCACAGAAAGACGCCAGGTCTGCCCTCCTCCAGCTAACTTACCCTCTGACCTCATTCAGACACCTCAGAAGGTGCCCGAACGCCATCTGTCTCTTCTTGCTTTCAACCGCCAGTTCCAAAAGAGGAAACATAACCCAGACCAAGTCAGTCACATCCTCCGCGAGGCACGTCGCTGGGTGCGGCCGCTGCTTAGCCCACTAAAAACACCGCCACGCCCAGCTCCTGCACCGTACCCAAGAGCACTCCAGCTCCGCCAAGAGGCTTTACAGGAGCCAAAACAAAAGCCACTATCCAGAAGGAAGGCACAGCTACTTAGACAGATATTTTAGGTAAGAAGAAGATGATACCTACCCCCCTCCACAAAATAAAACAGTAGTTCCGCACCTCCACCCTGTCTACGGTTGTAAAAGTGTATCTTCAATCTTCAAGTCTAGATGCTCAACTAGCCCGGGTACTCGACCTCGACAGGGGACCTCAGGGAGGGAATACGAGCTAGTAACATACTTCACAAAGTATACATAAGGAGAGAAAACCAACGTAGCTAACTACAGACCAATTTCATTGCTAACCACTTTTTCAAAAATCATTGAAAAACTAATATATACTAGACTTTTAACTCATTTTGAAAAATTAAAAATTTTCTCAAAATTCCAGTACGGTTTCAGAAAAAAATCTTTTACCAATGAGGCAATATATCAGCTCATCACAAATGTCTTGAATGCACTCGACAAAAAACTACCATCAGTCGGAATTTTTTGCGACCTTACCAAAGCCTTTGACTGTGTCAATCACGAGATGCTTCTTAAAAAACTACAATTTTATGGTGTAAATGGAAGGACTAATAAACTCATACACTCGTATTTATCAAATAGACAA
>PNEQ01043394.1:0-11824 GCA_003012365.1 Medauroidea extradentata | reverse complement strand
CTTATTGGCTGCGCGAGGCTGTTGATACCAGCCCCGTGTATGTTTGGTTCCTGCACGTTACGGCAGGTTTCCTATTGGCCTTGCTACCGGCTAGCAGGGATGCCACGTTACCCTGATTGGCGGTAGGAGTTTCCGCCATATTGCTGGCCAGGGAAGCCATTTTGCTGGCGTGTGTGACTGAGTTCGCCGTACTACAGGCTATTTCACTTCTGTATTCCTAAATATTCTGTGGCGATGAGGTGCTTGACGCACGGGTTATATTCGACTTATCACCTTCCCCGTTTCCGTGCCTCAAACGTAAAAAAAATGTTACGGTTGACTAACTATTATAGCATCTTTTCTATCTGCCTTAAATAGGTCTTTTTGCGGTCCTTTTAGGTGTGAAATGTTGGTATAGAAGGTGAGTGCGTGAACAGTACACTTTTAACTTTAATACTACGTCATAAAATTAAAGTTACCACTGAATGTCTCATAGAGTCGCGAGAAGCCTTCACGCCAGTTTCTAGACTCGTGCCATAGAGGATATGGAGAGGAATGATATGCGTGTTGTATTCCTTGCCGCACCTGTACTTCTAGGCCTCAAGCACGCGAAATACGTCCACCTATGCAGCTACCTTAAGTTCTATAACAGGCCTAGTATCTTCTAGTTGAGGAGCCGGAAGTTAGTTCGGGACCACTGCTTTGTTAATACTCACGTATGTATGACCGTTACTCTCTTTCTATTCCATCAACATGTTTACATTCGTTTACATTAGTTGCGTTTCAAGTAAAGTTAATTACTTATGTACGTATGACTAACCTATCCGTCCATGTGTCTTCGTAGTACTCAATTTTACCGCCAGGAGCTCTTCCCTACGAAATCATTATTCGGGGTCATTTGCTAGAATTCGATGGTGTATTTGCTAATGTTACCATCAATCTTTTTTGTCCGAACTTTGTCGCTTAGTGCAACAATATTACAAAATAACCTACTTTCCGAATGATAAAGTAGGCCTGTGAGATCACCTTTCTCTCTGTCTCTCTGTATGTATGTGTGTTGGTGTGTATCTCATGTGTGTAGTCTATAGGTGTCTGTCCATTGGTGTCCATGTGTGACCGTGTGTGTGTGTGTCCCCACCCCCAAAAATATTTCAACGTCTGCACCGACTTTAATCAAACTTGGTACACATATAGTGCTAAGTAAAGTGACTTGAATTTGTTTTTTTTTTTTGTTCATTTCGAATTCGTATTTATTAAATGGCGGCTGTTGGAACAATTTTATCACACATTTCTAAAAAAAAAAAAAAAAAAAAAAAATACTTGTTTTGGTATTTTATCAAACTGGTTATACATCGAGTAATCTTGATTTTTATGTATTTTCTAATGACATGTTCATATTGTAACAACTGTGGCCATTTAAACATATTTTTAATACAAGACGTGTGGGAAGAACCATTTTTATGAATTTCACAGAACTCGGAACAGATTAAGTTCGCGGTAAAGTCACTTGACTTATTTTTTGTACATGTCGAATTCGTATTATCATAAGGGTTGCCATTTGATGTTTGCTCACACGAGATATCTGAGAAACTTTTTTTTTTTACATTTAATTAAACTTAGTATACACATATATTGACTTGAATTTTATGTTTTTTTTTTGTTTATACTTTGTTCACAATGTCAAAATGATGACCACTTGAACTTTCCTGGTCAGCCGAGCAATTTATACGAACCACTTTTTAGAATTTCATGAAACTTTTTACACATGTAGTTCCTAGCAAAGTCACTCACTTAGCTGTTATGTATTTAGTTAATGATGTGTTCATATCTTCACAATGGTAGCAATTTGAATATTTTTGATTACAAGCAAAATGTCTGAAGAACATTTTCTTTCCAAGCTCAGTGCACATAAAGTTACGAAAATTTTATGTTTTTGTTTATTGCGTATTTGCGTTTTCAAAATGGAGCCAGTTGACAAATTTCTTATATGTTATTTGTTCATAAAGTGTTTAATAATGTACGTCGCTCGATTTCAAAGAGTTCACCATATGAATACATAATTTTCTATGCATATATTTCGAGAAGTACAGGACCGATTGTTAGATAAATTTCTTTCAGTCACTTTTTGTCTAAACTTTGATTTAAATGGTCCATATTTGTATGGGTATACTATGTTAAGTTTGTCCGACCACTTGGTTCAGTGCATAGAGTTCTTGGTGGCTGGGCTAAGAGTCCCGGGTTTACAGTTGCCTCTCCAGGCTCAGGACTGGGTATTGTGTTGTCCCATCATCCCCGTATTGAGCTAGGCAGAGTCAAAACACTGCAGTTTCACATAGCCTAGTCGGCCTCAGTGACCATCTTGGTTTCCATCACCTGGCGCACTTTGTGGTTATAAACCTGCCTTCGAGCAGAACTCCCGTCATCATTATGTTAGAATATAGCATGACGTGATATAATTTCATCTACATGGCCTATTTGGTATTTCCATTCAATTGCACCGGCCAAAAGTGGCGAAAGTAGAACTATTTAGCTATGCTGTTGAACTCTGTTTCACATGACTTCAGTAAAATTTGAGAGTTCTAACAGCAGTTAGTACTAGTTGAGTGTTGCAGATGTAAGTCGATATTTATAGTTCTTAAATGAAACAGAGGTTGCTGTTCCCTGTATGTACTTTAAATTTTGTTTTCCATTTAGACACACATTTCGTAATATTAACAGTTATTGCCCACAAGTAACTGTCAAAATTTACCGAAGTTATTCGAAACAGAGTGTAAATTCGTGTTTTGTTTTAAGTTTTAATTATTTTTCCAACTACAGTGTTGGAATTTTAGACACAGACCAACCAGCCACAGAAATAATTTTTCACCCGCAGTAAAAACCAGAATAAAGGATTCAAATATTGACCACTTGTGCAACAGACTTTAAATCCTCACTTAAAACTGAACATTCATTCATACCACTCTTAGTTTACTCCAGTGGAATACCATGATTGTGCGTAGAGCAAGCCGGTTGTTAGGCTAGAAGCTCTAACTCGCTCCAGTTGTGTTTCTGTATAGTAATATTAGGACAACCAAGCATAACTTTCTAATGATTATTAATTTTTCCATATTCGTGCTGGTACCAGAACGTTTCTGTTTTTTTTTTTTTTCCCCTGGACAGCCACCCCTCCAGTCTCGTGAATCCACGTTCCCCCAGCTTCCGTTTGATATACCGCATTAAGAGCTCCAGGGCCTGATTACAAACTTATCGCAATGTGATAAGTTAATGCACAGTAAGTCGTTTATTTTATCACATGCGCATGACTGAACGGATTAATATCATTGATAATCTATCATAATCGATCTTTTATGCAGCACGATAAAAAGTGTTCCATTAATCAGCCAGGCCCGAGATCACTAACTGGCACTTCGACTATGATTCGAGAGGTGTCTCGTGTCGGTTCGAACTCAGTTTTCATCGCCTGAAATATACTGACACATTGGATGTTCAATATAACCTTCGCCTGATATCAAATCCTACCTAGACTAACATCAAACATTTCCAAATTTCTACCATAACCTCTCCGAACATTTAAACAGTGTCCTGTAACCACTAAATGAATGTTTGACACCAAATCTCGTATTCAGCGGTTTAGGCCATAGAATTGTCGTTGTTATAGTTGTTTTGAAATTTTGTATCACTAGTACTCGTGCTTTATTTTTCAATTGTTGTTTAATTTTGTGTTCACACACTGTTCCATTCACTGACCATACGTCTGCTTACGATCACCACACCATCGTACTTCATCTCACACATGCCCTTCTGTTTCCATCTGTGGCAGTGTGACGACAGTGCCAGCTGCGGTAAAGTAACTTCTCCCACCAGCCATAGTGCGCTGCTGGTTTCACTAGGTCAGGCTGGGTGCACGTAAGTCACCCAGACTGCCCAAGTTTGGGCAATCCTTTTATCTTTTGTATACAGTCATTTTTTCTAAATGGTTTATCTCTGTGTTTTGGTACATAAGTCATGCGTGTATTTTGAAACATGTTTAGTTTCCACTGAACGCTCGACAACCTCAGATTGAAAAACTATGTGTATCACCTACACTGCGGTTCAACTTTTTAACTAACTGAAATTAAACTTGGTGTATCAGTAGTCGCGCCCTGGCATGTACCCTAGGCCAGTAGAGTAGTTTCTATGTTGTCCGCAACACAATTGTAGTGTTATGCGAGAAATAATTAACCCACAAATCGAAAAACAAAAGTTCTTACAGTATAGTGAAAACACAAAAGTTGATTTGTGTTATGGTTAAGTTTAAAAGCGTCGTCGTATTTTTATTAATATAAGGAAATCTGTTGAATAAGGTTTTCAAATTCCTTCAGACATCTACATAATTTTGTTAAGCATACATGAAAATGTGGGTTGACTCTGTTTTGCATAACACTGTCCAATCGCAGCCACGGAAGGTATCACATACTGAGAAGTTGCCAACTCTATCACGTGACACGCACGAACTCATGGCGTGGCACCTTCTTCCAACTAGTCACATGTTAAAAACTACCTTACGTCGACTGATATTGCTTTTACAAAAAAATTCTAGCATAGATACCTATGTAATTCAATGTTTTTCCACAGTAAAAAATTAGTTTCGTATGTTTATTTTATTTTCTGCCATTATTTCCTAAATTATAAACACATCCATGGCATCAATGGATTAAATACATGTTTATACAAGGAATTTTCGTTTCAAATTGAAAAAGAAAGTGAGGAAGTTAACAGTTTCTGCCAGCCAAACACATTCTTGGTCTTAAAAATACAGGTCTGGTCAGTAGGATATCTATCAATGCTACTACAGTGGTCTTATCAGTGCTATATACCATACCCTACTTGAGCCCCTGGTAGCTACTTTGCTGTGATACTGAAAGATTTGGGGTAGAGATCGTTGAAGGAAACTAGGAGGATGGAAAGACTGGTCAAGAAGTACAAAGGGGTGAATGGAGAATCAGGCTAGGGTAAGTCAGGCTACCTGTAAAGAGTATAGAGGATGATAGAATAACAACAGTTAGATCCAGTGATGAGCAGAAATTGGTGGGGTAGGCAGTCAGTGAAGGACAGAAGTGGAATTTACTTTCGGAGCAGTTGGTGATGGTGAAAGGGGTTGGAAAGTTTAGAAGGGGACTGGTTAGTGATTAAGGAGAACTTACAACTTACCACCTGGTCATTGTGCAATTGCACGTTGTTGGTCTCGTTGTTTATAGTATTATTATTTACGTTATTATTATAAACAAGAAAACTAGAAGGATGATTATTTTACAATGTTCTATACATTTACTGAAACAGGTACTAGCGAAACATTTTCACTATTTATTTATTTTAATACTAAAGTTGTTTAGTTATGTCATTTTTAAATTATGTTTAGGTTTTAACACAATTCACAAAACACAATAAAAAGCTAAAGAAGCCTAACCTCAAATATTACCTTTAGCATCTGGGTGTTATTATTTATTATTCTGTGTGGCCGTCGGTCGTACATGTAACATCCAGTAAATATATATTCACAAATCCAACAGACCAATCAGCAGCCACGACACAACCACACAGTCTGTGCAACTTAACTTAATTTCTACCTAACCGTTGGATAATTGCGCAGAGGAATAAATCAAGTGGTAAGACGCGACTTTAGGTACAGTGCCGGGTAAGATATACTTCAGGGTAGCTACCGTGAGGTTAGCTCAGAGAGCGGTAAGACCGGCCCTAATAGTTGCATAACCTCCTAATCCTCTTTCTTTTTAAGCCTGTCGGGTACACTGTCAGCCGGTGGAAATTAGCAATAGAACACTTTTAAACTTTCACAACCACATGGCATTTTTATCCAGTCTTTAGCCAGTGCTAAGCTTAGAACTGCATGCTCACTTCGCAGTGTACTGTCTCATGTTTCGTGCACAGCATAACATATATAACAGAGAAATGTGACAGCCGCATGTGTGTGGTGCCAATTTGACACGACAAATTGGTAGGTGGCTTTGATAGCCCTTCAAGTCGGGCGCCAATTTGACATTTGCAGAAACACAGGGCTGGGAGTGTCGTGTGATTTGAAAAAGATATGGGCACCAGCTAGCCTAATTGGCAGCATTCTCGGGCAAGTACGAGCATCTTCTAAAATGTCAAAGTAGTGGTCGATAGCCAGGTTATCTCCCTGTGCACCACTACTTACTATGTTGTAAGTTAAATCATGGGTGGAGCATGATATAGACTAGTCCATTCGAGACATCACACACAGAAAATAGAACGCTGCATTTATCTGGAATATAGTTCATCCAGGACACCATAAAACACTTGAAATGACATGTAAATAAAAACACTGGATCATGGAATAAACGAATATACTGGACGCTGAAGCATGAAGGTCGCTGGCCTTAAAACATCTTGAGAATGAGGTACGTGAAGGATGCACACATTTCTCAGTTATGTATGTTATGCTGTGCACGAAACATGAGACAGTACACTGCGAAATGGGCACACAGTTCTAAGCTTAGCACTGGCTAAAGACTGGATAAAAATGCCATGTGGGTGTGAAAGTTTAAAAGTGTTCTGATGCTAATTTCCACCGACTGACAGTGTACCCGACAGGCTCTAAAAAGAAAGAGGATTGGGAGATTATACAACTATTAGGGCTGGTCTTACCATTCTCTGAGCTAACCTCACGGTAGCTACCCTGAAGTTTAACTTATCTGGCACTGTTATATATCTTTGGAAAGCAAAGCTTTCCTCGCTTGACAATCGATGTATATTTTTCTATGCAACAAATGAAAATGTTTGACAATTTTGTTTATTCTATGAAAATATTAAAATGCTGAATTCTAGATACTATACTATTAATTTACTATAATCTAGGAATATAAAAGTGGTGTCAGGTGTGGGGTTTGGTGGAGATACCACAACTTCACCATAGTGTAAAATAATTACCAACGGAGTTACTACAGCCCTTAATGGACATTCTTGTAAGTACACTTCAAGCTGCTACAACCAAAGTCACTACCGATACTGGATTAACAACACCGACTGCATCAAAAAGACAGTCGCGACCACCAGCATTCACAATGGGTGAGTACCGATTCAATGAGAATACAACAGTATTTTATTACTTCCAACGCTTTGATTGGGCTCTGCAGCGAGTCAATATGGGTACAGAACTTTACAACGCATTGAAGTATCTAGTCAGCCCACGTCTACCCGATCAGTTAAATTATGAAGAAATAAAGACCATATTAAGTAACCACTATGATCCAGTTAAGAACAAATATGTAGAAAGTATTAAATTTCGTCTCATCACACAGCAAAAAGATGAAACAATTGCTAATTTCTCCTTGCGTCTCAAACAAGGGGCTGCACATTGTGAGTATGGTAACTACTTGGATAGGATGCTCACAGAACAGTTCCTACATGGACTCAGGTCTCGATAAATTTGCGACGAAATTATTGCAAAAAATCCTTCTTCATTTTAGAAGCACATAACATTGCACATACCATAGAATCTACACATAACACATCCATGGGGGTCAACACCTCTGTAACATCTACTGAATATGAAACAACAAATAAAGTATCACAAAATGCTTACAAAAGGAACCAAACTCAGAATTCCTCACATTACAAGGCATCAGCAGAGAGTAGAACATACAAAAGGGGGGAAGGTAACTATACAAGCAACCTACAATGTTACGGGTGCGGAGGTAAACATATCCGCGAGCAATGCCCGTTCCGCCACAGCAAGTGTTATGATTGTGGAAAGTTGAACCCCATAGCTAAAGTATGCAAATCGAAAAAACAGACCCATGCTCATAAAGTCACAGACAATGAACAAACGTCCGAAATAGATTGTTTGCAACAATTAACGAAAAGTCGAGAAAAACATTATCTCAAACAGTACCGCAAACTAATGCCTACTGTTTCAATAGATGGGAAACAATTACAAATGGAATTGGACACTGGGGCACCATGCGGGATAACCAGCAAAAAAACACTATGTACAATCAAACCAAAATTTGTACTTAACCCAATCAATAGACAGTTCGTAAGTTATACAGGTCATAGCATAAATTGTATCGGGAGTCTACCAGTCAATGCAACTATTGGTAGAACAACACGAAAGGTCGATCTTTATATAGTAGATGGGAATCTTGATACTCTTTTTGGACGGGAATGGTTAACATAGTTTGTTCACGAGATTGATTTTGTAAAACTGTTTCAGAAGTGCAAGTTCATTCATTAATTTCTACAGAACCAGTTCTGAATCCTGAACATAAAACACTGCTGAATGGGGTACTGTCGCGATACGAAGATGTGTTCAGCGACAAAGCTGGAAAGCTTACTGGGCCGCCGGTCACAGTAAAATTAAAACCAGATTCGAAACCAGTATTTGCGCGAGCTCGTGATGTCCCAATAGCCCTACGAGATGCATATGCCAAAGAAATTGATTCAAAAATCGCCTCAGGTTTCTACAAACATGTACAACATTCAGAGTGGGCTTCGACTACACATGTAGTTATAAAAAAAAAATGGGAAAATTCGAATTACAGGAAACTACAAACCACACTCAACTCTCGTATGATAATTGACGAGTACCCTATCCCAAAAGCTGAGAATTTATTTAACAAGATGAAATGAGCGAATATATTCTGTCATTTAGATATTACCGATGCTTATACGCATCTACCAGTTGATGAGGAGTTAAGCCATGTTCTTACACTTAACAAACCGACACACGGTTTGATAAGGCCAACTCGTGCAGTTTACCGTGCAGCGAATATACCTGCAATCTGGCAACAAAAAATGGAAATCGTCCTAAAAATATACCCAATGTACTCAATTTTTACGATGACGTACTGATTTTTGCAGAGAGTTTTGAAAAGATAATCGAAACATTAGAAACAACTTTAGAAAGAATGAGAACACATGGGCTACGACTCAACCGTACCAAGAGCGTTTTTGATACTTCAGCGGTGGAATTCTTAGGGCATAAAATAGATGCTCAAGGCATACACAAGTCCGATAAACACATCACAGCGATTCGCGATGCCCCAAAACCATCAACTGAGGATGAATTACAGATTTTCATAGGAAAAGCGACATTCTTTAGTTCTTTTATACCAAATCTTTCTGCAAGAAGCCGGCCATTGAGAAACATGCTCCTTAGCAAACCATTCACATGAACATCTGAGGCAGAAGCAACATATAGCGATATCAAGAATACTTTAACCTCTCAGTTAGTGTTAATGCCATATGACCCATCACTTCCATTGCTATTAGCAACCGATGCAAGTCAAAAAGGTTTAGGTGCTGTTTTGTCACACAAATTGAACAATGGACAAGAACGGCCTATCGCATTTGCAAGTCGCACACTGAACGTTACGGAACAACGCTATCCACAAATAGACAAAGAAGCTTTAGCAATAGTATGGGCTACGAAAAGGTTCTTCCATTATATATATGCACGATACTTTACTCTAGTTACAGATCACAAACCAATGACACAAATTCTACGTCCAGATAAATCACTACCAGTTTTACGCATAAGTCGAATGGCGAATTATGCTGACTATCTCTCTCATTTCAACTATGACATAGTATTTAGACCAACTAAAGAAAATGTGAATGCTGATTACTGCTCACGAGCACTACCGCAAACAACTGTGTATGCATTTCATTGTTCGCAGGAAGGATCGGACGAAGACAAGGAAGAAGAAAGAGAAGACCATGTAGAGGGATTCGATACATTTATTTTAAACCAGATCAAACAACTTCCGGTTCGAGCTGAAATCATTGCTCGGGAAACAAGAAAAGATGATCACTTAGCTAAGATTGTTCAGTTACTAGAGACAGGCAAAAATCTCGCTTGTGCAGGGTTCAAGGCACCAGGAGTAAACTATACTCTCTCAGCTAACTGCTTACTATTTGAACACAGAGTCGTCATACCACCGGTACTGACGCAAGCAATACTCAATGATTTACATTCGGCACATGTAGGAATTGTTAAAATGAAAGGGATGGCCAGGTTCTTTGTTTACTGGGCAGGTATAGATAAAGATATAGGAAACACTGCAAAATGATGTGACGAATGTACTAAACATGCTAACGCCCCTCCAAAATGTCGGGACCACCACTGGGAGTATCCCAAGGGACCAAGGGAACGAATTCATATTGATTATGCTGGTCCTGTAGCTGTAAAAATGCTACTAATCATAGTAGATGCATTCAGTAAATGGTTAGAAGTGAAGACCACTAGAGTGATGACCACTACTGCGACAATTTCCATACTGGACGAGTTGTTTGCTACTTATGCAGCTCCAGTTACGATAGTATCAGACAATGGTACTCAATTCACTTCTGCAGACTTCACGAAATTTTTACAGAAAAGTGGAGTCAAATATCACAAGCGGATTGCTCCTTATCATCCTTCAACGAACGGACAAGCAGAAAGATACGTACAAACAGTAAAGAATGCACTACGTGCAATGAATACGACACCAGATTCGTTGCAACAGATCCTTAACGAGTTCCTAAAGCAGTATAGAAAAGCTCCACATACAACTACGGATCAGTCTCCTGCACAACACTTCCTGGGACGAAATATTCGAACAAGACTCGATCTAGTCAAACCTGATGATTTACATACAAAAATCCCAGAGAGAAAACAAGCATAATTCCGACCTACGTTCCGCACTTTCGAACCAGGTCAAAACGTGTACTTCCTCTCAGGTAGTGAACGCATGGATAAATGGATTCCAGGCACCATTATATCCCGCTTGGGAGACCTGCACTACCAGATAAAATTCTCAGGTAAGAGCTACAAACGACATACAGACCAGATCCGAGCTAGTAATAAAACGCAGAAGGAAAATGAAGAGGTTCCACAATCTGAGGAAAACAGCAAGAGTAACAAATCCCTAAGACGTATTCATTTCTACAAAAATAATACAGACGGCTGGCTGCAACCAATGGCGGTACCTACAGCACCAGAAAATAGTACAGTCCAGCCTTCACTCGCAAATCTAGAACAACGAAAAGACTATGTAGTAGAAAATACAGTAAGACGATCAGGACGCATTCGACAACCCCCAAAACGGTTTTCTCCAAGTTAAGAGAGGCATACAAAACGTGCAATTCTCTGAAGGGGGAAGAAATGTTATATATCTTTGGAAAGCAAAGCTTTCCTCACTTGACAATCGATGTATATTTTTCTATGCAACAAATGAAAATGTTTGACAATTTTGTTTATTCTATGAAAATATTAAAATTCTGAATTCTAGATACTATACTATTAATTTAATATATACTCTAGAAATATAAAAGGCACTTTACCTAAAGTCGCGTCTAACCACTTGATTTATTCCTCTGTGTAACAACCCAGAGGTTAGCTATAAATTAAGTTGCACAGACTGTGCGGTTGCATCGTAGCTGCTGATTGGTCTGTTGGATCTGTGAATATATATTTTCTGGATGTTACATGTACGACCGACGGCCACACAGAATAATAAATAATAACACCCAGGTGCTAAAGGTAATATTTGAGGTTAGGCTTCTTTAGCTTTTTATTGTGTTTTGTGAATTGTGTTAAAACCTAAACATAATTTAAAAATGACATAGCTAAATAACTTTAGTATTAAAATGACGCGGGTCGTCCCTGACCTCCCCTGATCTGAGCCCGTCGTGCGCATCAAGCCCGGCGGCTTGTGCATATTGGAACACACCCGCCCACGTGCGCGACGAGGTAGCGGCGCCTAGACGCCGCCCCCGCGACGTCGAGTGGACGCAATATGTGCCTCGGACCCAGAAAACGACCATCCATTGGTAGGAAAGTGCCCCC
>PNEQ01043393.1:0-11824 GCA_003012365.1 Medauroidea extradentata | reverse complement strand
TAGATTTTTTTTAATTTTTGGAAATTTTTTAAATTTTGGGAAATTTTGGAAAATTTTGAAAGTGACGTAATCCAAGATGGCGACCGGAAACAAGATGGCCGCCGGAAACAAGATGGCGGCCGGAAACAAGATGGCGGCCGCGGCTCCACGGCTCCACAGCCTGCAGCCTGTGCCCCAGAAGCCCCTAAATCTATCTACTGTACGGTTATCAATTTTCGGTAATTAATCGTTATCTGCGATTACTGTAAACGATTAACCGGATCAGCATGAAAAAAATTAAACAAATTAAGCAATAGCCTACACTTTACGACAGCGTTAATGTTTTGATGTTAGCGTCCAGGAAAAAAGCTCAACAGTGAATATGGAACGGAAATTCCTTTAATACGAATGTAATTCCATGTTCTCATAAAATAATGTTTATGTTTCACACACTTTTCATTTCTTGAGGCAACTTCTCAAAGCCACGTGTGTTTGGTAAACGTATTTATGAGAACAATTTTTTTTTGAGAAATTATTTTTCACATTCTATCAGATTTTAATATTTGCATTTACGAACGTTTGAGAATGGCTTCGTGTAACTTTCCACATAACCGTTCCGTGTTTCGCCATTACCTCACATCAAATATGGCAGACAACCAAGCTACAAGCACTTGTTTGTCTAGTGCCATGACGTCACACGCACACATTTAAAGTGTTTGGTGCGCTGTGCGAGTTCAGTGCAGTGGACGAGATACCATGTCAAGGCCGAGTACAACAAACACGTGTGGTGAAATGAGCCAAAATATTAACTATTTATGTTGGCGACCATGACTGAAGTTGTATTTATTTACTCATACGAATGTTGGCGACCGTGATTGAAGTTGTATTTATTCATTAATAGTGGCGGGAGTGTATTTGCGTGTATATGAGGTTTATTATTTTTTTTGTGTAGGCCTAAAATAGGTAATTGATAATATATATCAAAATTATTAATCGGTTAAGAACATAATCGGTTGCATTCGATTTTTTTATGCAATCGGTAATCGCAATCGGTAATCGGTTTTTCCATATCGGCTCATCACTTATATATATATATATATATATATATATATATATATATATATATATATATAAATCACAAAAATCATATTTTTTCAGGAGAGCAGTTTGAAGAGTGTGATTCACTGGTGAATCCAGCTGTTCAGTGCCAAAAAACAAAGTTTTTTGACGCAACACTGACTTCGCGTTGTATGCCACTACAAAGTACTTAATACTGTGGTCATGTTCACGGTGAAAAGTCCATTTTGACAAAAAGTGGACATAGTGTCTTATGCCTCTGAGGTACAGATATATATATATACATACATACATACATACATACATACATACATACATACATACATACGCGTGCATATATACATATTTTCTTAATTTTGTTCTCTGTATGACGTTGCATACTGGTATAATTGCCTTTGGTTTGTACGGCTAGCTTGTCAGAGCGACGACGCCTTACACATGACGGAAATAGAACGTTGCTCGCGAGTCGTCTTATTGCGCTGTAAGTGGAGCGGGGGGCGGGGGAGGGAGAGAAGCATGCTCGACCTGGTGGACGGAGTGAAGGTGACTAGGTGCATGGTGGGGGAGGTGACATAGTGTCCTTGGTTGAGATCAGAGACTTGTGCTCAGCCTTGCCTGGGGTCGTTAGCTCCAGCCCACCTCCCTTCCCTCACCCTACATGTAGTAGTACACTCTTCCTTGCAACCTGCCCTGCTTACTGCTCTCCTAGCCTCACTACCTCCCACAAGCAACTCCGCACTGCCAGCCCTGCTACACCACTCTTCTACAACAATAACTAAACAATACTGTATATATTGTGACATCAGTTCACTGTTTACTATGCTGCTGTAATCTACACACTTTCATTGTTAACAAGGCAGCTTTGTTTATATTTTCACACGTCAAGCTTCTCTCACAGTGCAGTCACACAAATGATTAAGCGAAACGTGAAGTAATTTGCACATTTCTGAGCTGTTTTCCGTTTACGACTTTGAGATGAAGAAGCATGCGTGTATAAATGTTATATTCAATTGATTTAAATAGGAGCAATTTTAAGTAATCTGTGATTTGTAGTTTAAAAAGTATAGAAGGACTCTTAAAACATCGTAAACCAGTAAGGTTATACGAATGTCTATTAAAATCGTAAAATTTAACATTTTCACAATGCGAAGCGAAATTTTTCAACAATTGATAATTATCTGAATACCGCTCAGCGGGAAAAGAATAATAGTTATGAAATTGGTTCGAAATATTACTTTCAATCAGCGAATCAGTGAGTCGGTTGACATCAAAGCCGGAGAGAAAGCAGAAAACTTCGTTAATTTAAAATTTTCGACAAGTTGCTATGCTTTAATCGTTATTGCCTGTCAGTAATTAATTTCCAACATCGTAGCTTACTAATTGACATATCGAAATATCGACTAGCCTATACCAGATTGGAAAATGTGGGAGGTGGATGTGAAGAGTATAGGATATACAAAATGTTTCAGAATCCCTTCTCAAACTTCGGCAAGTTATTCCTCACAAAAATTATGAATATAACATAAAATTCATCTTTCACCTAAATTGAATATTAAGGAAGTAATAAGATATTGAAAATTTTAATATGAATCTGTGTTTTCTGAAAGTATTGCAAATCATCTGGTATAAAATGGCGATACACAGAAAATCGTTTTATGTTATCGAGATCTGCAATCCCACAGCAAATACTCGCTGATAACTTCCGCCATATTGATGATACCAATGGTGACCACCCTTGTATTGGGTGGAACCTTTGTTGAGTCTTGAAAGTCGAACAGTTGAAGGTTCATTATCGAGTATTGAAACGTATGTAAGACAACAGATTCTTTTGTTGCAACTGTGTAAAACACAGTTTATGCACAAAATGAAATTGAAGGTTCGCGTAGAGCTACAGAGCCTAGAACGTAGGCAATACTGCGTGCATGCGTGTGTTATGTCCATCACACAAACTACACTGGACATTCTCTGTAAACAACATCTAACGTACTGTAATAAGTTCGCAATGCCGTACAGTCCAGTTTTGTTGCAGACAACACGTCATGTGTTGCGAACGAAAGTGGTAGGTCCCGAACAGTTGAAACACGTCGAATATGTTATTGTGTAAGTCACACAGACAATAAACTTAACCGATTAACTCAGTGATGGAATACATGAACAAAACATAATATTGAAATGTCGGTATCAATGTTTATTACCTAAGTAACACAAGGAAGCTACAAGCCCCTCAAAGTCAGGGTTTCCAACACAATTTGATAGCCTATAGTTTTAGCACATGTTGCAGCAATAAATGGGAGAACGTATGTTATCTCTGAAACAGTGGTAGATCAACATTTTCCCTTATTTTGGAACGTGTGTGTTTGCAGTCACGAAAACAGTTCAGACAATTTTGTCTTGTCGGAATAAACAGTTATCGCGAAACTCCTTCAGAAAGTACGTACGTAGTTTGTATAACAGACAGAAAGTGTCGAGCCATGTAGGCTACATGCAATGTATAGGAAGTTACAACACAACTTGTAACTGAACTGTTGATATGCACGTGTAAAACATGACAGTAATCGTACACTTTCTAACATACATGTAGAAGTAGTCGTGTGGGTTGTGGTTCTGTGTGACATGAATACAGTCATATAGGAAGTAAACGAACTGCGAGATGCTAGCATTAAAACTACCGAGCTAGGTGGAGCAGTGGTAAAACACTCGCCTCGCATTCGGGTTCAATTCCCGGCTCCAGCCATCTTGACTACTGTTTGCCATAGTTTCCCATAATCGCGCCAGGCGAAGACTGGGTTGATCCTAAACAAAGACCTAGGCCAGTCCCTCTCTTAGTTCCTGCCATTGTGTTAGGTAGTGTGACATCGTTGCTGAAGACATCAAGACGTAAAGTCCACTTCCCTAGCCTTATCTTGTCGTCGAGGACTCTGCGTGCATGTACTTACAACGTAGTAAGAGAACCAAGTTATGTAAACTGATGACAGTGACAGATTCCTGTGTATGTCTTCTGTGTATCTTACTGTCCAAGCCCTCGACTACTGGAATCAGTGAACATGTCGTAGAACTAACTGCTCGACTCTTCACTTTACAAATGTGTACTCTGACGAGTGTGTGACAGATAAATAAACGCTGAAATCATCAGTTCATTTCTACGCTTTTTTCGAAGCCAATATAGATAAAATACTCAACGAAAATCCTAGATAATTGTTTTTGCCAACTGTATGAGTAAATATTTACCCAGAATTACTAATTCGTTACGCGTGATCTCTTGCGCCGCAGTTAAATGCACGAGGTTCCGGCGTCAGAGATTGTGCCTTCGCAAATTGACTTCAAGAAACCTACAATTAAAGATTAATTATTTTAGCGTTGAATTATGAACCACGCCCTCTTAAGAGGTGTCTTCACCGGTTTCATATTTCCACGTTATACTCGTGGGAACAGCTGAGTGATAAGAGCCAGAGTGCCACACTCGACGGGAAACATATCGACTCTATTGACGGCGCATCAAGCTGGTGTGCAAGGTTTTCCTTCTAGTCTTTATCATATGAGACTTGAGCGGTTAACCTAATATGTTATTTTCGGATAGTATGAAGTAAGGGCGAACGCATGTCTCTCAATATGCACGTTACAATTAGGTGGCATTTTAGTAGTTATAGAAGTAATAAAGCAGTTTTTAGTATTTTGAGATGCCGAAATTCATGTTTCTAACAAGCATGCAAAATTTTCAAAAACATAGAAGCATAGTTTCAAGTGTGTGTTCTTTGCGTAGTTGAACATAATATAAGTAAGAGATGATGGAATTTCGCGACAGTTTCTTGTATCAACATATCCTTGAAAACACTGTAGTTTCTTGTGATTTGTATGATTGGGTGATAGACGTCTGACATAATGTAGCTGCATTCTGACCAGTAATAGGCATCACTTATTACAATAGCGGGATTCTTATTGGCTCTGTCAGATAGGGCAACAGCTCCGTGTACAAGTGAAAGCCAGTCATCTTATGAACATGCGTTGAAACCCAGCAAACAATCAAGTTTTCCCGCGATGAACCATCATCTGTAAATACAAGTGAAGCAGTTTCCCGCGAAGAAAGACTACGCGTGCCTCGTTACAACACCGTCCATGCGCCAGTCGAGGACTTCTCTTGACATGTTTCCAGCTTCTTGGTTCTCTTCAGGTAGTTGTAGGCAGTAGGTTCCAGCTTTGAGTCGTACGACATGTTCACAGCCTTCAGTGGACGAGGGATTTGACGAGTCACATACCTTGTTATTTATATGGTCTACGTAACTAAGCAGAGCGGCCTACTAATTCTAGTGTAATATTCACAAGAATGTCCCCGCGTGGCTGATGAAACACGTGGGTTGCCAAAGTAGTAGGGACATGACTGGCAGGACGTCGAACCCAGCACCTCGACCCAGGGCTGGAAAGTAGGTCAGCCACAGATTAATAACCGGCCTCTCCACGTTCCATGACACGTGTGTTGGTCGCAACTAGCGCTTGAAGGCCAGATAACACCGCTGTGATTGACAGGACCGTATCACAAGCTGAGGTGACTCTTGTTTTCACGACGACTGGTCGTCAGGAACTATAGAAAGCCACACCCTCCGGCCTAGTTGCCCGCTCGTCAAATGTCAACTCTCTGACCTACATATATCTCGTCGAGTGTTGTCAGTCGCCCAGGGTGTCTTGTATGACGTGGGTGTCTTATCTCACAACCAGGCAGTTTCGAAACATCCCAGCTACTCGGCTACGTTTTGTGAGGACCAGGACATATGTATGTGATAATATTTGTCCACAGGATGATTACGTATAATGAGGAGGTGATAAGTACAGACGGGAAATGTCGCAGGTTCGCTAATCTGCAGGTTAGCCTGCAAGATTATCTGCGAACTGAAGCAGATAAAACTGTTCATTAGCTGCTCGCTCGCACAGTGATATGAGTCAAGTTTAGTCTTATTATAATTACTGGCTCAGTGACTTCCAGGGCGATAGTGTCTGACAAGTCAAAGCCACAATCGCGAACTTGACGTGTTCTTACAGTCGTTGGAATTGTAGCTTATGCCTAAAAGAAAACGTTATTTTTTGTTCAAGGTCTAACGTGCCGCCCTGCAACTGAATGACGTCACACAACATGTATGCGTTGTTCATGTGTTTGCACGTCTGCCTGAGCTCTGCCAACAAGGATATCATTAACATCACGGAGAAGACGTTGAAGGCTTATTTTCTGCCCTACGTCCTTCGTCAAAACACAAGTAAATGTGTTTGAAAGGTTGGTGATACTGTGAACGAACTCGCGCACATGAGCAAGCATACAGAAATGTGGCTCACAGACGTTAGTTAACAAATACACCAAACAAGTATATTCATTAATATGTATAACTCAAATCGTTAATCATTTGATATGGTTTTTCCCCCATAACGTAAAATCGTAGTGTATAATGTGTTTAGTCATTTTTTTTTTCAGATATTATTTTCTCTTATATGTAGCCATTACCACGCAAGATGAACATATATCTGGGTCATATATATCTAGACAAGATTTGGCCTGTCTCAGGAATAATCATACTTATTTAGTAGTACAATACCCAGTAACATTTGTTATCTAGCTTTTATTATATTTTCATGTTAAATCGCGGAAAAATATATTCATAACTGAAAGAGCAACATGTTTCTCGCAATAAATAAGTACTCGTGTTTGAGATGGTCTTACTCAAGCGGGCAATAAAACAACATGTAATCGTAAATGAAATAAGCGTCGTGTTTACCTCAGCCTTGTGTCCGGGATGTGAGCTCCGCACACTCTAGTGTGGTGATACCTCACGCAAACACACACACACACCATCATACACGGTACATGCTCTGTATGGAGACACCCGTGCACTTACACACGCACAGCAGTAGCAGTTGAATATGTCCCTGGAACAATGTTCACTTATAGCAGTACCAACAATATGACTGCTCTACAGTATAGTTGACAGTACATGAAGTACTAGTGTGCGGGCTGGCTTATCTCGCTGTGGAACAACTACATACCAGGCAAGTTGTATTTGATTGTACGCCTAGCATTGTTAGTGTAGCGTTCCACATAAACATGATCCACCACCCGTCATATGTACTTTAAGTACTTACCTGTATACGAGCTTCACTATAAAGTGACCACTTTCCAGTCCCTTGTTACTACTACTCATAATAACAACAATGTCTTTATTTGGTGCTGTTAAGGCAATTTTGACTTCTCTTACACTGCACCTTTCAGACCTTACATATAAATGTTACAACCGACACAATTTTAAAAAGTTATAATAATACTAAGACGAAAATAATATTTATACTAATTAGAAAAGAAAACAAATCACTCCCAAAAATAATAATACGTGGCATCAAACAATGTACAGACAGACACTCAAAACCATTTAAATTTAGCAAATAGCGTAGTAAATTAAACATGTTCTACAGTAAACATCTGAACTAATGAATTTCTAGTACTAGTCTATAAGTAGAGCAGAACCCCTACATAAACTTCTAATCAACACACACATAAACATTAAAATATTAACAGTATTTAGCTTATTCAGTTGGTTTTGCAGTTTATCATGAGAGACGTACTTATGAGAGATGCACTTATGAAAGAATATAAATAACTGAGCAATTACACGTACTTAGACCTGAAAATCTTAATGATCACTAGTGATTAATCATAGCCAACCAGGTGCCATACAAGTTTGAGCACAACAGTCTTATTTAAGATCAATAACACAGAAACAGTGATAATTTTGTTTTATTTTCTGATGATTAATAGTTTCCTGTCACATTATAATGTAAACAGAGCAACATACTTAGCAGTGAAAGTGTATAGATTGTATGTAACTTAAAAGTTAACATTTGAGCTCACAGTATTTTATAATAATTATTGTTCTAGACAATATGGTGTTCAAAAGTGGTCAGTTTATCGCGGTCGGCCCATAGTGTGTAGAATGATGATTTATCTAGCCTAGGTTCACGTAATAGTTAATACAAAATATTCGCTACGTTGTTACGCCTCTCTCAGACGACACACACTAACAATTTCGCAGCTTAAAACCACACAATTTTTTAGGTCCATTTACTTAAATCATCACAATATTTGTTACGAAATTAAGACAATATCAATTGATAAATATTTTGCGAGTGAACTGCGTATAGTTATGTAAATAGGCCTTCATATATGGTTTTACTGCACGACTGTACACATTCTCAAAAGCATAGTATTCATTCAACTAATGTGAAAAAAAAAAACTACCCAAACATGACCATCATCTGTACGTCAGTCACGTAAATAATAGTCAATCTAGTACCTCAAGTGAATGTAATCGTACGTCCGTCAAAACAGTAACAAGCATAATTTTTGACATATGTAAGGAAGAAAATATATGCATGTGTTGTTAATTCTTCACCACATATTTAGGCTTAGTTCATTGGCAGTTAACAAGAAGGCAGTGTATTGTGTACCCGTGTTTCGTTCAGCTCGTAATTTATTTTCATACTGTTACGTTTATAAGGTTTCGTAAGGCATAGAGGTCTTATTGAACACTGGAGTGAGAGAGAGATTTTGGTCAGCGCTGGTGAGGGGTGACATGAGGTGAGTATGGAGCGGCGCCGGCATGAATGGCCGGGGGAAACGGGAGATCCCCGAGAAAACCCCCCGACCGTCCGGCACTATTCCCACTTGTGTATATCCGGGGACCGACTCCTCCGCCGGGAATCGAACCCGGGTCGCCTTGGTGGGAGGAGAGAGGTCTGACCACTCGGCCACCGCGGCCCCTTGAACATTGGAGTACAATAATATTGCTAATTGACTTATTACATGCACACTTCATGTCACTGCCACTCACATCAGCGTCTACCTACATTGTCTGTGGCTACGAGTAAGCACGGCAACACCGCGGGCGAACAGCTAATATGTGGTTAATCTCGAGTAATGTGAGTTGTGTTTATGTTGTTGGCGTATAACGTGAGTTGCGTTGATATTATTGACTGCGAAAGTTAACTAATAAACGTAACAGTCAAACTTAAAACTACAAATGTAGTATTTCCCATTCGTGAACGACGCACCTGATCAGACGCTGGAAAGTGTTTCAGTACAGCTCCGATCATAAATTATAATTATGTGCAACGGCCCATTATACTGGACACAGTTACTCTAAGCGCTATTATTATTTAATAAAATGTAGTGTTATAATGATTTGTCATAGGTTTAGTGTCAGATTAGGTGGCAATGCAGTAAATAAATCTGAAATATGAAATAAGTCGGTATTTAATTTACGTATTCAACTTTTTCCTTAGTATAGATATTAATAAAAAAAAAAATTACAGAGAATGGTAACGTGGTCGAATGTAAAAATATGGGACAAGCATGAAAATCAGCAAAACGCGGAACGTATTTACTATGGAATGCTAGTAAGGCAAGTTGTGTTCTCGGCGACGATGAAGTAATTGTACGGACAGTGAGCAATGTTCCGCATGATCGGGTCATGGATCTTCAAGGTCGATGTTCAACATTATGTTGCTGACTGAAGCGTCCGACATTGAAAGGTCGCTTATTTAAGGACGTTGGACCCGTAAAAATTCAAAATTTTATATTTGTGCCAAACACTGTTCAACTTTTACACATCAGATAACATGTCATTTCCCCAAATAAAAAAAAAATTAGGCCCCATAGTTTTAGCATTATGACCTATCAAAGTCACAAAATGGCAGTTGCGGTGTAGCCAAAATAATAAAAAATAATTAACTTACAGAAACAAGATAATTCATATTGATTCTTAATTGTGTGAGCTACTTCAAGACACTTTTGTGAACACAAAGTGATAACTTTTTGTATTTTTAAAAAATTGATGAAAATGGGTAAATTTTTGCATAACTTTGACTTTTGGCTTCTACTGAAATTTTCAAAACTAACTTTTGTCAACCATGTCGTAAAATGCATTGATACACTAACTACCAGTTCCTGTAATTTTGAATTTTTTCGTTAATTACTTTTTTTGATTTTGGCTACACCGCAATGGCCATTTTGAGACTTTGATGAGTGATTATGCAAAAACTATGGGACCTAAATTTTTTTTATTTGGGGAAATGACATGTTATCTGATGTGCAAAAGTTGAACAGTGTTTGGCACAAATATAAAATTTTGAATTTTTACGGGTCCAACGCCCTTAAGACAAACTTGTATCGTGGGCAGGTTTTCCTTGTCAGTGCCCTCGCTTCCTCAAGCGCCGAGGAAAATAACGGCAACAAATTATCTTTTGCGACATGTTATGTAAACTTAACGACCACACCTGCCGCACGGAGAATATAACTCGCATGTTAAACAACGAGATCCTTATTTTCCCTGAAGGTACTCGAAGTTGGCTTGTTTAGGGGCAACAATTCCCTCCTTCATAATACCAAGGCCAGAACGCGCATCATGAATGATTGAGGGAGGCGTTTCAGTACTGTCGTGATCATAATATAACTGTCATTATTACATTTAATTTTACAACATACTAATGAAACAATTTGTTAATGACATTCGCAGTAGATACATAATTTCACTTCGCTGTAGTTTCATTGTAACATTATATTTCGTTGATCATTACTCCGACTGAGGCCTCACCTGCTGCGTAGAACTGACTAAGGTTAGTTCTACTGCAAGCTGGAAATAAAACGCGTTTTATTTCGGGAAAGTTTGTCACAGGGAAGAATTCTGCCGCTAGTTGCAATGCTGTCGCTAACGGACCTAAACAAATACGAGTTCGTAGTAAGACTTGGCAAAGAAATAAAACTTTTAATTTAATTTTAAAGTGAAAAACAAACCAACTGCAACTTTCAAATTATCACCTTCTTGTAAATTAAGTTTCTCAACACCTCTTACTGTTACCAGCGCTCAAACGGCAGAAATTTTCCCTGTGCCAAACTTTTAACATGTATATTTCGAACCTGTATACAGCATTAAACTTTATAAGACTACGATTATAGGTAATAGTGCCTTATGTCTCATCGATAGCGAGGTCAATAGAGACGGTCACACGACTTCGTACAATGGCAGAATCTGGAAGAGGAGTAGGTCCATGTTTTGTTAAGGAACCACTCCAGTATTAGCCTGAAGCGATTTAGATAAACCATGGAAAACCAAAATCAGGATAGCCAGATACGGGGATCGAACACGGGTCCTCCCGAATGCGAGTCCAATGCGTAACCGTTGCGCCACCTCGCTCGGCATTGGAAATAGTACTAATGCGCCGTGTAGCACAGTGCTGCCACAGTTAGCACAGCCTGTGATGCACATCGCTGCCACAGTTAGCACACTGCTCAGGCTGGGCTGGGAGACAGTATTGTGTACCGTGTAGCACCGCTCTGCCATAGTGTGGCACACCGCCCAGGCTGGGCTGGGAGACAGTATTGTGTACCGTGTAGCACCGCTCTGCCATAGTGTGGCACACTGCCCAGGCTGGGCTGGGAGACAGTATTGTGTAACGTGTAGCACCGCTCTGACATAGTGTGGCACACCGCCCAGGCTGGGCTGAGAGACAGTATTATGTACCGTGTAGCACCGCTCTGACATAGTGTGGCACACCGCCCAGGCTGGGCTGGGAGACAGTATTGTGTAACGTGTAGCACCGCTCTGACATAGTGTGGCACACCGCCCAGGCTGGGCTGGGAGACAGTATTGTGTACCGTGTAGCACCGCTCTGCCATAGTGTGGCACACTGCCCAGGCTGGGCTGGGAGACAGTATTGTGTAACGTGTAGCACCGCTCTG